>OX101754.1:8507505-8684505 GCA_944452675.1 Tachina lurida
CGTTCGCTGCGTTGCCAAAATATTATTACGCATGGCAACCCTCAACTAACAGCTGTTATTTTCATTTGAAAAATCGCAATAATATTTGTTGCATACTTTTTAAGGCAAAAAGGTAGTAAAATTAAAAAAATTTAATTAAAAGAAATAAACTACTCGCTCTCTGGGAAAGCGAGCGTTAAAGCATTAAAGCTAAAAAAAATACAAAGTCAATAAAAATTATTAATTAAAAATTATGTTAAACGCTAACATTTAGTCGCAGTGAAAATAGTAATTTTAAAGGATTTGTTGGGCTCTGTTCTGTGCACCGAATCCGAGTAAATTTCTCGTTTTCAAAAAATTAATAATGGTCCTGCAGACAAAAAATTAAAAAAAATATCTAAATAAATATTTCTATTGTAGGAATTAATTTCCTAAAATCGTTCAATTTCACATCGATCGGGTTACAGAACAGGGCCGTGTATTTTTATAATTTGATTAGGCTAAAGTTCATATCGCCGTATAGGTCAAATTACATACATATGTACGAACTCGTTTGTAGTTACTACGTTTATACGCAGGGCTTATTTGCAAATAAAACAGTAAATTGTTGCCATATTATTGTTTTTATTGCGACTTACTAATTCAGAAAACTATTCACGATTAACGCACTATTTGCAAATAAAATGCTTGAGGTTGCCACGCTTACAAATGATTGATAACAAAAAACAATAAATGGATAAATATTGCAACAAAAAACATTGATAGAATCAAATAATGACGATTTAAACAAACTATTATTTGATATTTTGTGAATTTACACTATTTTTTTTTGTCAACATAAGTAAGTTTTCTATAGAAGTGCTACCAAGTTTGTGTACTTTTGCTATGCCGTATAAACAGTGAGTTAATTTATTTGCAAATAATTTTATTTGCAAATAGTGCGCGTATAAACGTAGTAAGTATCAACAATCAAAGCAATTAAATGCAGCAAGTATGTGTGACCATTTGATTTGTTGCAATTGTAAAATTCGGTTTTGCTAATGGTCATGTGACCAACTTAATTATTGGCAAAAGAACATTTTCAATTAAGCAATATAAATAAGATATTATAACACTTTAATGAAATTATAGTTACTATTCTTCAAATAACTTTAAAAAAATTACGTATTATAAGCTAGTTAGTACACTTACCTTGAAACCAGCAAAAGTTCTAACGATGATCTGAAAAATAATAAAAAAAATTGGTTAATATAAAGAAAATATAGAGATTTGAAATTAAAAATGAAACATAAAATATAATATCGCTTTTTAAGCCAAATTACATGTGATAATTATTAATGAACAAATAAATAACACCAAAGTTAATTGCAAATATTCTGACAAGCACGTAGTAGAACGGAACAACTAGCTGTTCTCGAAGGCCATCATACCTTTATCATCAGCGTTCGTGTGTGTTTGATCCACTGTGTGTGGTGGTGTTGGTTGATGCAAATTTCAGCTTTAGACAATAATCCCATATTCATAAAATTTAATGAATTTGAAATACATATATTTTATTTAAAATTTTTCATAAAAAATTTTCGTAAAATGGATTTCAAATTCATTTTATTTTTTTATGGGGGTAAGTTTTCACTGCAAATGGAATTCGTGAATTGTTTTGATTCATTGTATTACAACTTGATGAAAGCTTTCTTGTAATGAAAGCTCAATTTTATCATCCCTAATTTATAAAAGTCTTGCCATTGTCGTTTGAATTGAAATAAATGCCATATTTTGTACATTTCTCCCCCATCAAAAAACATTTTTTACTAACCTTTGGTAGTATTTTTGAACCTGTACTGTCTAGATAGTGTGCATTTTGCTCATACACTGTGTCATGGTAAATTTTTAGTAATCGAACAAAGATATTAGAGATTTTTTTTTATTAAACTAACTTTAAGCTAACTATTTCGCAACTAGTACTGACTGACACTTTGATTACTTTCCAATGGAAATGATTAACTATTTTAACAATGCGATGTTCGAGGCGATAATCAATTGTCCCACTATGCACTACTTTTAAACTAACTTAAAGTTGACTTTATTTAAGTCAGCTGGTAGTCAGTAAATTTCCAAAAAGATGTTGCTGGGGTTCGAACTATGTGTCACACGTTGTATAGTTAGCGCGCTACCACCAAGCTGAGGCACAATATTAATATAAAATTGAAATGATTTTCAAAGTATCTGAGAGTAAAGGCCTGGCCCACGATATCGACAACTTTCGACTTGTCACACACTTACATTCGAAACAACAAAATATTAAAATTTGTTTTTGTTTTGAATGTAAGTGGGCGACAAGTCGAACGTTGTAGACATCGTGGATTTGACCCTAAATTTGTTGGCTGTCACCAAATCCGATCACGTACTCAACTAAGAATTGATTTTGGGTAAGTTCTGGATGGAATTGTAGTAATCCACTAGTGATTTTCCGACAGGGTTTATTCCTGCAAAAGTGATGTCAGAATATCTTTCCCTCTTGGGTATATACATCCAGAATCTGAACTGTTCCCATGGACCTTTACAATATTTCTAAAAGATTATACATGGTTCTTAGGGAACTTTTAGTTCCCACACAGAGAAAACAGCGCCTACTAAATACCTCATAAAATAGAACAAAATTAATAAGAAATCTCTATGGTTTCTTTTCAATAAGGAAATCTTATTAATTTCATAGAGAAACCCTTTTTGAAAAAATCAAGAAGAAATCTTGTAGTTTTTATGAGGTTATCTTATTGATTTTTTCAATAAAAAAAATTGCGTCTTTATTCTCTGTACTTTATGTATTTTCATTTAAATTCTATAACATACATATGTATGTATGTATGTAGTATATTGTACATTAGGTTATATTCTTAGCCCAATACCCGCCATTGTCCCATTTTTAGGACGTATTTTAAAAGGTGTTTATCTCAATAACTGCATCGTATATTTTTAAAAACTTTTCTTAAAATAAGAAGAAAATATATCATCCTCTTTGGTAATGTTTAAAGTTTTAATCAGTTAGTTGTAAATGGTTGTCAACTTCACGGTGAAGCTGACAACTTCAACCGTTTACTAGTTTACTAGTTTTAGCATCTATGAATTACGGCGGGTAATGGGTTAACTAACTTACTCAGCAAGTATTGAACCAGCAAACTTCTACCTGATAGACAAGCACTCTACCCAATATGCTAACAAGCAGCCTGAATAATCATTGAAATTATTGTGCAAACATTCTTATACAAAAATTAAAAATATCATGAAAAAAATTGTCTCTATGTCTATTTATAGCTATGAAATAACAAGACATAAAATCAAGAAGATTTCCTTATTAAAAAAATCAATAAGATGCTTTACACATAATCATATAGGAACCTACTAAAATCAAGAAGAAAGCCTTATTGAAAAAATCAATAAGGCAACCTAATAAAATCAAGAAGAAACCCTTTTTAAAAAAATCAAGAAGGCAACCTAATAAAATCAATAAGAAATGTCTATAGTTTACAATTTATAGGAAAACCTAATAAAATCAAGAAGTTTTTCTCTATGGATTGTTTTTTTTTTTTGTGCCACAAATAACGGAAATTTAGTAAAAAAAAGTTGTGAATAATAAGATTTCTTTTTGATTTTATGTGGTTTTCTTCTTGATAAAATTAATAAGATTTACCACATAAAAAAAATAAGGAATCTCTATGAAAACATCTTCACGTCTTTCTGCTGGGATACCCCTTGGCCTAAAAACTGTTCATAGAGAAAATCTTCTTGATTCTATGAGGCAGTTTTTTCTCTGTGCAGTAAGTAGCAGAATGTAGATTTTAAATTGCCTTCTTCCCAAATGCCAACCTTGCACAGTCAGTGTATCAATTTCTGCTTTTTGCTGACTAATTATTTTCATTTATTTGCTGCTCTTACTTTTACAAAACACTCTGTAGTAATAAGTCATTCATATGCTAAGATTAAATTACATTCATAAATCTCCTTGAAGATGTTTGCCAAATTTGTAAGATTCATAATAAATTCAGTTTAAAATGAGGTCATCGTCTGTAAAATTTGTTTAAAAAAAAAACATTGCAATTACATCAAGTGACATCTTCAAACAAATTTCCAACAAATACATCAAAACAAAAATTATAAAAACTAAAATACTTTAAACTAAATATGAAAAACTCCCTAAAACGAGTATAACATATTCCCTGTATAACAAATATTTTCGGTGATTAATCCCTGTACTTCTACCAGTACTGATACGAGTACTATGTGTGTGCCTGTGCGTGTGTGTGTGTGAAAAGAGGGTTACATATATGAGGGAGGGAAAACGCAAAACAGTTGGCCTTAACATTCACTTGAAATTGCATTGGCATTGCGAAATATGTTCATATGTATGTATAATAAAAAAAGGCCCAGGAGCGCATGCTCCATTAATGGAGCCATGAATTTTTGGTGGTAGAGGAGAGACATTGAAAATTGCATTTCATAAAAGGCAGCAAGCACGAGTATTTATATACGAGGCTAATGGCCTCAAGAGCATAACTAACAAAAGAACAAAATCATACATACTCGTACATATGTATCTACGTTTGCAATGAGCACAGCACAGAGCAGAGCAGCAGAAAGAACTGCAGAACTATTTCAATGCTATACAAAAGTTCTAAATAAATATGCATGAATGCTAACTCCGACAAATGGGAAAACTCCAAAACTCCACCATGCAAGCCATGGAGGTGTTAGTGTGGTGTGGTGTGGTGTGGTGTGGTGTGGTGTTCAATGTCTGCACAGAAACAACAAAATTTGTACAGAACCTACCAAACAACCTCCTGGCATTGACAATGGCATTGGTAGGGTATTGCTGCTTCTCTACAACATCGTATTCGTATACATATTTATGTTGGGAAATCATGCTTTTCAATGTTGTCTCTGCTCTATTGCATCTACATATTGCATATCTATGCATATGGCAGCAATAGTACTCGTACGTTCTACACACTCCAACTACTGCAACGAAGAAGAAAAAAAAACAAAGCGAATTTTTTTAAATGGAAGTTTTGCTTTTCAGTCTCAATGCTGTTGTCGGTTTCGCATGTGTTGAATGGTTTGTTGGTTGTTTGCGAATACGGGCAGCTATTGAAGCAGTTTTTTTCAGGGCCATTGCCATTTGGAGTTTTTCTTTATTTTCTATTTTTTTTTGCTTTGCAAACAGTACCCTACAGCAGCCTCAAGGTAAAGTGGATTTTAAAAAGGGTTTTAAGTTTAAAATTTTTTTATTTATAAAAAAACTCCTTTCATTACAAGGGTAATTTTTTTAATACCTTTTACAAGAAACTAATTAAAAATTTACTCTTTTTTTTAATATAGTTTTTACTAAAAAAATAAATTTTTAATAAAATAAAAAAATGTATTTTTAACAAAAATTTTTTATAAAAAATAGCTTTCTTTCTGTCAAACTTTTTACTGAAAATTCATTTATTATCAAAGAGCTAGTTTTTTTTTGTCAAAAAGGTCCTTCTTTTTGTTAAAAATTTATTTTTATTATTAAAAAGGTACTTTTGTTGTTAAAAAATGTACTTTTATTGTTAAAAAGGTACTTTTATTATTAAAAAGGTACTTTTATTGTTAAAAAGGTACTTTTGTTGTTAAAAATTTACTTTTATTTTTAAAAAGGTACTTTTATTGTTAACAAAGTACTTTTATTGTTAAAAAGGTACTTTTATTGTTAAATATGTAATTTTATTGTTAAAAAAAAGTTTTGGTAAAAAGGAACGTTTTGTTAGCGAGGTACTTTTAGTTAAAAAAAAGAGATATTTTTTATTGAAAAGGTAGGTTTTTGTTAAAAATTTACTTTTTTGCTAAATTTTACTTTTTTTAAAAGGTACTTTTTGTTGAAAAGGTACTTTTGATCATATGGGTTTTTTTTTACCAAACTATTTTTTATCATAAACGTACTTTTTGTCAAATAAGTACTTTTTTCACAGTGTAGTATTTTTTATTGAAGAGCTATTTTTCGACAAAAAGGTGTTTTTTTTTATCAAAACTTAGTTTTTTTATCAATATATTCTTTTTAAAGTTAGCATTATTAAACAAATTACTCCTTTTTTAACAAGTTACTGTTTATCATTATTTATGTTTTTTTATTGAAATAACACTTTTCATTAAAAAATGCAATTGTTATCAAATACGAGAATTTTTTAAAGAAGGTACTTCTTATCAAGAAGGTGCTCTTATAAAAAAAGTTACTTTTAATCAAAAAAACATTATTATTATTATTGTTATTATTATTATTATTATTACTTCGTCAAAAACGTACTTTCTATGGAAAATACATTTATCAAAAATTTAATTTTTTAAAGTGATTTTTTTTTATCAAATATGTAATTTTTTTAAAAGGAGTCACTTTTCAAAAAAAAAAAAGTACTTTTATTAAAAACCAAATTTTTTGTCAAAAGGTTTTTTTTTATCAAATATTTAATTTTCTTTTAACGTAGTTGTGATGTCAGAAAAACAACAACAAATTTTTATTAAAAAAAGTAGTTTTTATCCGAAAAAGTTTTTCTCAAAACGCACTTTTTAAAAGAAACTGGTATGCACTTTTTATTAAAAATATTGCATACATACCGGGCCTTATTTTCGTTTTAATCGTTAGCGACAAAAATTAAAGTTTTCAGGGAAATGTTGTTTTTTAAATAATATTCAAAGATTTTTTATGATAAATTGTCGCTTACGATAAAATTTTATAGCCCGTATCTTAAAAGTTATCAACAATTCTGGTATTTTGATAATTCTAAACTATGGATAGGTCCATAAAATTTTAATTTCAATAAAAAAAGTATATTTTATGTCGTATTTATGCATCTACTGATTTATAAAAAATAATACAAAATTTCTTTTATAAAAATATGAGATAATGAAATTTTGAGACCATATTTTTTATGGAAATAGAAAATTGTTTTAGAAAAGTTCGAAGGACCACCTGAGTTTATTTCTTCGTTTGTAGTGCTGACAATAGAGTCGCATTTACTCAACTCCTTATTATGCATCTACTGATTTATAAAAAATATTACAAAATTTCTTTTATAAAAATATGAGATAATGAAATTTTGAGACAATATTTTTTACGGAAATAGAAAATTGTTTTAGAAAAGTTCGAAGGACCACCTGAGTTTATTTCTTCGTTTGTAGTGCTGACAATAAAGTCGCATTGACTCAACTGCTTATTTCCTCTATATATGATTTACAATAAATTTTTCTACTTATACTTTTGTATAGAGTTTTATAGTCATTTTCCCCCTCTTGGATTTAACTTTTTTCTGTCTGTCAGTATTTCAATTATTGTCAGTAAGTTTTATTTGTTTCTACTTTTGGCTCGTACTACTACTATTGTGCACAATTGAAGCATGAATGTAAAAATAAAAGAAGTTCTTTTCTGCAGCATAGAACAAAGTAAAATAATAATAGCAAAAATAATGAAAAACTTATGCCTATTGACTGACTATATTTTAAAACTTTGGTTTCAGTTTTTGTAATGAATTAAAAACTCACATACCTATGTATATAAATACATATTTGCATAACATTTAGATAAGTTGTTTCAAAGTACATACATTTAGCAAATGAAAAAACGTATTTTGCTATTATTCCATTCAATCTTCTTTGGAATAATTCTGATTACGACATATTTTACAATTTTTCTTTTATAGTTTACATAAATACAATGCCCCTCTTTAATCTAGGAGCAAAATGTGGCAGTCGTAATACGCCAACCACGATAAGGAGCACTACAAATTGACGTAGCCAATAAAAACACAATTGCTTTGCCAACTAATTAACAGATAAAATTTTTAAGCTTTGATTTTCCGCATAACAAACTCAATACATCCACACACGCTTAATTCTAATCTGCGTGCTTGATCATGCTTTTGACAACAACATAAACAAAACCTTTTTTCTACAACAACATTTGTTGTTTAATTGCAATTACATACTTGTTTTTTTTTTTTGAAATATGATACATAATTATGAAGTTGTTGACACCAATTGTCAAACACTGACAAAGTAACTGCAAAACAACTTTTGCATTGCAGCACACACTACTGCACTTTAAAATAATTACATAGAGTTTACAACAACAAAGAGACAAAAACAAATAGAGACAAAAACACAAAAGGGACTAGTGTTTTAATCAAGCAAGCCGTTCTTTACATTTGGCGCTTGATCGGTAGGATGAGGAAAAACATTGCAAATATAATACGGCATGAAAGACAACATTTTCTATAGAAGAAAATATAAACGAGTTGCAAGGTCGACGAACGCCAACTTACAAAAACATCATAAAGTATTTATTTATTTATATTTGTTACAATCCCTCATTCTCTCTCTCTCTCTCTCGGTCGCTGTAATTATTTTTACAGGGAGTCTTGGAGTATTCTTATAAATATATGTATGTATGTAATGTGAATAGTTATGTACATGTGTATGTTTAAGCGCGAGTTGCCAGACAAAGTTCTATACAAAAAACTAGGGATCAATTCAAAATGTTGCAATTTTCACTTGTTGCAAGAAAACGATGTAAAAATCTTACATCATTTTCTATACTCTTTCACCAAAACAGCTTAACTAAGAATTTGTAAATTTTTAGTGATCCCCTTTAGAGGAACAAGTGTGATATGTCTATAATTGATTTACATACTGTAATCACAATGCAAATAAATAAAATGAAGGCAAACCAGAAACAATTGACCACAAAAAGTCGGCATAATCGTATTTTTGATCATTTTTAGGCAACTGGAGATATTATGCTCATACATAATACTAATTTGCGTTGCCAGTTGACAAAGGAGCTAATGATAAAATTTTACAGCCTGTATTATACATCTTATCAAGAATTTTGCCATTTTGATAATTTTAAATTTTTAGGCCCATAAAATTTGAATTTCAACAAAAAGTAAATTTTTTACTGCGTGTCGTTTACGATAAAATCGAATATAAGACTCGATATATGAAGGCACGTCATAAAGTATAGTTCTAAGTAAATTTTTCCTTTCATTTGAATTTGAAGGAGCGTCAACATAAAAAGAAAGCTTGCAGGACATTTAGAAAACATTTAAATAAAATTCAGTAAAGTGTAACTTTGACTAGTACACGAAGGGTTCCATACGGCGCTTGTTTCTTCTTGGCGATTTTTACTTTTGCGTTTTTTTTTCTTTTTGGTGATTTTATTTTTTGTTTTTTTACAATGCACATTTTTTAGTTTTGGTGCTTTTTTTCGTTTTGACGATTTGCAACTCTTTTAGTTTTTTTTTGGCAATTTTTTTAGTTTTTTGGGAATTTTTTTGGGTTTTTCTTTTCTTCTTTTGGTGATTTTTTTTTACAATGCACATTTTTTAGTTTTGGTGCTTTTTTTTCGTTTTGACGATTTTTGGCAATTATTTTATTTTTTGGCGACTGTTTTTTCTTTTGGTGATTTCTTTTCATTTAAGCGCTTTTTTTCATTTTGTAGTTTCGGCATTTTTTCCATTTTGAAAACAATTTTTTTTCATTTTGGTGCTTTTTTGTTTTTTTTTTTTACAAATACACATTTTTAGTTTTAGCGATTTTTTAGTTTTGGTGTTTTTTTCTTTCGTTTTGGCAATTTTTTTAGTTCTTTGGCGACCTTTTTACTTTTGGTGATTTTTTTTGCATTTAATCGATTTTTTATGATATATTTCATTTAAGTATTTTTTTTTCATTTTGGCGATTTTTCATTTCGGCATTTTTTTAATTTTGAAAACATTTTTGAACATTTCAATAGTTTGCCTCTTACGGTTTTCCAGATATGACAAGTTGTCAAAATTACATAGTAAAAAATACATTAACTGATAGCATATCCTATAATTTTGATTTTGCTAAATTTCAGTGTTAATTGGAGTAGTCTGCATGAAAATACACAAACTTTGCAAATTTCAAGTACATATGTATATACACAAAATTAGGATTTCGAAATTTTTCGTTGTTTGCTTTAGAACACCCTTTAATTTTTAACTGCCAAAGTTTTACATATTCTGTGAAAGTTTCAGGTCTGTAGCTCTTACGGTTCTCGAGAAAACAGCCTGTGACAGACAGACAGACGGACATCGTAGCGCATTTCTATAGTTTGGCATTTTTTTCTGAGTTTGATGTACAAAGTAATTTCTTTGGTCCTGAGTATGCATGATCTCATCTCTAATTTGGTACCTTGTTATGGAAGCAAGTAACTGCCATTAATCGAATATGTAAGTATATAATATTATTTATACGCCTACCAAACATATCAAAAGATAATCATCTAACATTTCAAAACCAAGTTATAATTACTACCATTTCACTTCACTTCTTTCATTCACAAGTTTCATTTTATTCTATTATATGTAAAGAAAATAATATTCTTTTCCTTCAATAATTTTCCAGAATTTTAATTTTCTGCAAGCACTTTACAAAAAAAAAAGAAAAAAATTCAATTGAATATGTTAAAAACAAAAGTCATTTTCCTTAACCAGGGAAAACTCGTTTTGGAAAGTAGAGAACAAATATTAAAATAAAGAAAAAAAAACTTTGCAAATGATGCAACCAGAAACCAAGTGAAGCCAACCAGCCAGTCATCATCATCATCGTCATCGTCATCGTCAACATCATTATCATCATCTTCAACAGTATCAGTAGAACAGGGAAAACTCAACCTCACTTTTCATTTTTCTTGTTACACAAAAACATATAGAACTTGAAAAGCAGAGTAACCTATAGAACAAAGGAAATACCAATGGGAAAATTAAATGTACCATATAATCATGATGACGACGACGACGACGACGATGATCATCAACAAACAAATGCAAGAGCAACACAATAAACAACGTTTGTGTTTTTTTTTTTCAAAAGTATTATGGAATACATTTGCAAAATATAAATTTCATGTGGTTGCAAATGCGGTAGCGAGTGAGTGGAGCGGTGGCATGTAGAATTTATCTACTGAGGAGGCCTCAGTTGTTTTAGGCAAAAACTTGCCAGTAAAAAGAATAAAGCAACAAAAAACATAGAACAGGTCATTGAAACTAACTCAAACCATAAGCGTCTGCAATTCTCTACTAATGCTTAAACATACATATGTACGTAGATGTATGCCTATCCCTTCAAAATCCTTCTCTCTTTCACTGCAAGTCATCAGCGGCAAGCAAATGTGCTTTAGAGCACGAGCATAAAAGTTTTATTGCACGTATCCTAACACTTTTTTTTTGTTTTGCTTTTTTTATGTTCGTTTAAGAATTTGCAGCACATCCTCTTATGCCATGCCTCAAACTCCTCTCTATTTCTATTTCTATTTTGTTCTAATTCTCTACACCTCTTTTCCCTTGTTCTTTAAAAAAAAAAATCTTTTGTGTTGCTATTTTTTCCTTCAGAATGGCAAATATGCTCAGGCATTATTTCAACTTTTATTCAGTGTTGTATGATTTTTCATTTCATTTTTGTTGCAACATTGTCAAGTTTATGTGGTCATGAACTCTATGGTGTAACAGCAGCAACAACAACAAAATTTCAATTAGAGAAAAATTTTCAATGATAAGTAGAGTCGAAATTGCCGACGAGTTCGCAAGAATAGAGTCGGCGTTAGTTGAGGAAATGTGTGACAGATTGATGAAATTACCGATAGGTCATTACTACAGGAAAGTCATTAATTGGGTGAAGAGCATAACCAACTACTCATGGCGAAGTAGGGAGGATTTTAAGGTCTCCAGGGCTATGTGGCCAAAACTTGAGTCAGGAAGATCCAAACTGCTACTGAATATGAATAGAAAGGCGATGTGAGTCGTGATAGGTGCGTTGACTGGTCAGCGCTCGCTCAGAGCAAGGCACTCCAGGTATCTGTAGGATGTGCGAAGGTGAAAAGGAACCAGAAACCATTGAACATACATATTATCTGACATTGCCCGAAACTGCAACGCCATAGGCTTAAATGGCTGAGCAGACGTTTCCATGACAGCATTAGTGATATCGGTAAGTGTAAACTAGAGGATATCAGCGGCTTCATCATGGAAATTCAGTGGCTTAACCACAGATAATTGGGCCACTACTGGGTAGAAATGAGGATTAAAAATTATTATTAACGGGGTGTCAACACAAGGGAATCACAATGAACCCAACTTGGTATCCGAGTGGAGGTGTGTTATAGCACCACCCTTGCTAACCTAATCTAACCTAGAGTCGAAATATGAAAAAGTTCCATACCGATAAAATTTTCCTAGCTCTTGCATAATTATTTCATTTACGTACCTTTTTTTTATTTCAGCTTGCAGCGGAGGATTAGTTTCAACCTAGACAGCCAATGTAGTGTAATACATGCTAAGGCACTGAATCATATACAACGAGGATATTCGAATATGCAGCGACAATAAGTCCACCTCGATTGTATACATAACATCAATTTTGGGTAATGAATGCCGGATGTCTGCTATAGCAAACAGATAGCGAGATCCAAATCTAGAGTAGATTAGATGGTAAAACGAGATTACACCAGATCGACTGGGCCACGTCATAATTCTACATGGTCCAACATTATGGCAGGAATCTAAGGAGATGAGCTGGAGGCGGTGCTAACATGACTTTATTATATTATATTATCTACCGTATGAGCTATCGTGACAAATAGGAGGAGGAAGCTGTTAAGCACTCTATCTTGTCACTGTACTACTCTTGACAATAACAGAGCGTTTCTGCTTAGGAAAATAGCGGAACGCGATTTAAGAACAGTTAACGCTTTCATCTACATAAACCTCAGGATGGTTTTATAGCTCTCTGTCGCGCAACTAGCACAATGGCATCAAGTACCCAAGTGAGCTGAGTTGTACACGAAATTCGTTATAACCGAAGTAAAAGATTTCTACAAATCAAATTACACTAGCAAAACATAAGCAAAATAGTGCATTTCATCTTACAAAATATAAAAATAATTTTAAAATATGTATATTTGCATTCAGTTTGAGAAAGCAATTAAAATTGAGTCGTTAAAACCGAACTCCACTGTATGAAAAATACAAATAGTAGATATTCGGGAAAAATTTGCAATAATTTGCTAAATAAATCCCTAAAACTGTAACACATCAACCTTTCACTTATATTAAAAATCTAAAATATTACGAAATATTTCCAATAAATAAAAATAAAAAATTCAAATTATCAACTTTTTATTTTTTAAATATGCATGCATGCAGTTAAAATAAAAATAAAAAAAAAATACACAACCCTCGACTTCAAAAACTTGAACTTTGCTTTACTATTCGTCGTTCGTTTAAAATAGAAAACAAAATGCGACAGCAACATCATTCTATTTTATCAACTTCATCATCGACACGAACTTCATCATTCGCGCTATCATTTCGAATTTCGTCGCTTGCATCCAAATACAGCAAGCAATAACAACAACAACACGAGTGTAACGACAACAAAAGACACAGCATAAATAAATAAAATACAACATAGAATGAAATAATCAGTTTCAAGCTCAACAACGCGGTGAAGGTCATTGCTACCAAAAATTGTAACTCCCTTTGCCCTACTCTACTAGCAGGCATTTTTTTTACACACTCACACAAAACATTTCATACACTGCATAGTCAGGCGCACACCAGCTTAATAATATTATATATGTACATGTGTATGGATGCAAGTGTGAGTATCTATGTGTGTTTGTAAATCAGCTTGTGTTAGAATGTTTGCTTTTTCGCACTTGAAATGCATTCATCCTACACAATAAACACACGCACACACAGAAATATTGTGCAGATTTTTAATGCAAAAAAAAAATACAACAACAAAAAGAAATTTTTTAACAGAAATTATATGAGAGCAATGCTTTCCGTTTATTTTTGCAGAGATAAAATGCAACAGAGAGATACAGAGAAGAGGAGAGACTCAAAGTTGCAATCAACAGAGTTGCCAGTTTTTCAAAGCGCATGCCGTACACATAAAAAGAGCTAAATTTCTTATATTTTTTTCCACTGTTTATTAATAAATCCTGAATTTAGTTTTAAAAGTTTATATTTAGTGGATCAATTAAAAAAATATAGGAAACGGTTGACCTAGCAGGCCATCCCTCTAATTCAGACATGTTTCCAATCATTTTGGATTCTATAAAATTGTGTATTAGTTATGTATGAAACTGTTTAAATTAATAAACACGTGTCTG
This sequence comes from Tachina lurida, assembly GCA_944452675.1. Lineage (NCBI taxonomy): Eukaryota > Metazoa > Arthropoda > Insecta > Diptera > Tachinidae > Tachina > Tachina lurida. The sequence continues at coordinate 8,521,688 of OX101754.1, forward strand.
AATCAAACAGTTTTTCATTAGTAGTTAGTGGTTACGCTTTTTTGGGCACATGGCACACATGAAATGCCAGATGTAAATTCAGCCTTAGTCTGTTATTCCAGAAATTGGGTTGTAACACATAAGTTTTCTGGGTAAATAACTAAAGGCAACGCCTGGACAAAAAGCTATTTCACACCGACTAGTGTCGCTGGGATTGCCATACCCATAATCTACTTTGAGATCCCCCTGAGTGGGCGTGCCCTGTAACAGGCTGCTTTCCCTCCAGGTACGCAATTAAAAGGATTTAAAAAAAATTTAAACGCAACGACTTTTTCTGTTATGAAGCGATAACCAGTTGAACGCCGCTATATATCACAGATGACTGAAATCAATATTGCCCGCCATGAGTCTCTGAGTTAGCGACACATAGCATACAAATTTGCTAATGAATCAAGATGCTATTGTCTGATAGAACACACTTACACGAAGACGTCGAACAGACAAAATCAAATTCAGTCATCTCTTGGCATTTTGGACGCTTAAATAAATAATGCATAATGAATGCCACCAAAAATAATTTAGCGTTTATTACGATGAGTCATTGAGGGCAATTATGAATAAAATCGCGAGAATTTTTTCCCGGGTAAGAATTCCAACTAATAGCAAGTAATAGGAAAAACAAAAAATTCTAATTGGAAAAGGAAGAAATTTCTCGCGGAATTTTATTCATAATTGTCCTGACTATGACTTTCGTCACTTGGTATTTCCGGCTCACACACAAAACATATTGCATGTCATGTGTGTAGTATTTCTTGTTTTTATATACTCGTACATTAGAGTGGTCGTTATTTTTTTTTATTTCTTATATTCTCTCCCCCAAATCGGTTCAGCTTCATGTAAAAAAAATACAAAAAAATTTCATAGCGATAAATTGTGTTTTAGGGGCGCGTCCGCCCCTCAAACTTGGCATTCAAGAACATTTTTCAATGCAATTTGTTTGCATATGACTATGTTTAAAAAAAAAACAATTTACAAGAATATGATATATGGCAATATTTTAGCTCTTCTAGTCAACAACATTAGCATCACAGAAAGTTTTTTGCTAAAATTAATATTTTAGAAACTAATGACGAAAATAAACAACAAAATACCAACAATTTTATATACCAAAATTAAATTTATAAGAGCTTATGTCTATTAAATTATTTCATACATTCATATGTATGCAAACGACGTACAGTATAAAAAAAATTAGATTGAATAAATGAGCTTGGGGGGCAACTTTGACGGGCGGACGCGCCCCCTAAAACACAACTTAACGCTATGAAATTTTGTTGTATTTTTTTACATAAAACTGAGCCGATTTGGGGTAAAGAATATAAGAAATAAAATAAAAAACCTCCATACAACTAACAGCCACGGTAATATACATACATAATGGGCTTAATTACGAGTGTCGTATTTCGACTACGCCTACGACGATTTTGTGCTAGATTAAAGAAAAATGTTTATTATGTTCTTTAGGCTGTTACAAAACCGTCGTAGTCGAAGTCGTAATACGACACTCGTAATAAGGCCCAATATGTATATTATGTACATACATACATATGTACGAGTACATATTATGTTTTTTTTATCAACTATCCAACCTCAAACAGAATCTCAATATTTCTTCAAATCTGGCAACTGCATCATTCAAGTTCTGTTAAGCAAATACACACATTCATATATATTTGCACTGGGGTTTGTAAACATGTATTATTTTTGCAAAGAATAGAGAGTATGGGTATGTCTAGGTTTGAATGTATGCATGTATGTATGTATGTTTGGTTTTCATTGCATACATATAGGAAGAGTCATACGAAAAAAAGAAGAAAACAGCAACAACAACAAACTACTACTATGCAAGTACTTCATTTATTTACAGGTTCAATGTCTGGTGGTTGACCTACCCATGCCACTTACTTTTGCAAACATCCACATGAATGTATGTATGTATGTACATATGTATGTATGTATGCGCATCCATATGTATGTATGTATGTAGTATGTATGAATGTTTATCTCTTGCAATTATGTTTGGGAAAATATGTAGATTTTTCAATAAAACTAACTACATAGTAGGTTCAGTTTAAATATTTTGGTTTTAATAAATTTAAAAATAATTTTATTTTTACCAAAAAAAAATGTGTCAATGTATTTCTTGTGGATAGCGGAAACACGTGTCCTTGTTCCCTAAGAAGATGTTGTGAAAGAAACCCTTGTTTATGCTCATATAATGGACATTACAAACGTGCAATTTACATACTCGCACATGAACAAATCCTGGCAAAAAAAAATATGTATGTATGTAAGTATGTACATACATATGTATGTGCAAATAGACCAAGTTTAAAATTGTTGATTAAGGGTTGCACAAAAATAAAAGAAAATAAATACATAACAGCAAGAAAACAGCATTGTCTATCACACGAACATTTTGTCTGGTTTTGAATCTCTTGTGAAAAAGTGCATGAGTATGTGTTAAGTATCTGAAGGATATGAAGCATGTCTGGCAGAGTACTACATTTCTTTTATGTTAAAAAAAAGCTTTTACATTTATAATTTTCATGCAGCAAACTTATTTAGATTTTAACAACTGATTTTTTTGCAAATGAAATATTTTCGTTATTACCCTTAGGATAGACTAAAAGTACTCTTATTTCGTACGCCCTTCTCTCTCTGCCGTTTTTTTTTGCAATTTATTATGGTTCAAGTTAAACAGAACTTGGCTGAAAGTAAAAATCATAATAAAATATATATATATATATATAAACAAGCTAAAAATAGTCGACGTCTATATTTTAATTTTTGGGGTTGCTGGTAAGAAAAAAAACTTATTATCTACATACGTTGCAGATTTAATATTTTCAAATTACTGGTAAGTAGATATTGAGAATAAAAAGAATAAGTATTATAATTCAAGGCAAGGGATGATACATACTTCAATCGGGGAAGACTTCAAATGAGTTTACAAAATATAAGTACTAATGATCGACTAGTACAAAAGCCCCTGGATCCATGCCTTATATAATTATACAATTTGTCGAATATTTGCCTCCTCCTCGCTGAAATATATATAATTTTTACTTTTGTAGATTTAAAACAAGCAAAATAATTAATTCTCACGAAAATATTTGCTGTGAAGCAAATCTTGTGGAAGATTATTGTGTCGTTCTACAAATTTGCACCGAAACTGTTATTCTTCTAAATGAAGTAACAAAATGCTCAACTCAAGCCTAACACAGTTTTGCTATCGACCCGAAACTAAGCTTCTTGATATGATATCGTACCAAAAAAGTTTAAACGACATAATTTTCGAAATTAATTTTTTTTACCAAAATCTACTATTTGCGATCGTCAACAATCGATTTTCGTAAAAAAAAACAACGAAGTCCAGAAAATGTGTCGACTAAGCTTTTTTGGCGGCTATGATCGGATCGATATAACTTTTTTTTTGTTTTTGGCTAAGCGACTGAATTTTATTTTTCTCGATTTCTTCTCTCAATAATAAAATATTGATTAGTTACAATTTAAAACCGAAGATCAAACTTCATTCACGCTTTACTTTCCCGTGATTCAATATGTTGCTTTTCCCTATTTCTCTGTTACTCGTATCATAATATCCCATTCACTTTTCATTGTAGCAGCGTCATGATTACTTACTTTTCCTTAACAAACTTCGCAAAAACTTGTTCTAATATTTTTTCCATTTCCCATCTTGTTTTTCCAACTTTTCCGTCGCTCCCCAGACAACTTTGCCGGCACACACGACTCTCAATTGTCTCATTCTGGGAATTTTTCTATCTATGGTAATTTTGCACATGAATTATGCAATAGTTTGGTTGTATGTGCTCACACTCCAAACAACATTAGAAGTTTCTATTTTCTTTTTTCGCTGCTTCATAGAAATTTTATGTTTAGTATTCTAATACATACAATGTGCTTTGTGGCTCATACAGACAGACAGACAAAAGCAATGACTATGAGTATAATGCGGCAAGTTGGTTGTTTGAAAAAACAACATTTGCAAACAGGAATGGCAAAGACCTTAGCCTTGACTTTTGCAATAGTTTATTAGCCTTATAGGTGGGGAAGAATGTATTTTGTATTTGATAGAAGCAAAAAAAAATAGAAGAAATGAAGTAAACTTCAGAATAATGTGCTAAAATAGGGGGAATAAGAAACAAACATTTTATTTAATTAATCTGCATACAAAGGCATTTCGAAGTATTTTTTAAAACTTTTCCCGAAAAAACTAGAGGATTAGGGCCAGATCACAGAGAAATATACAAAAATTCGATTTCAAAAAATAATAAGTTAGGGTTTTTCTATATTATCTAAATCAACGATATATAGACCCCCAAATATTAAGAATTGAGGATTTCTTGGCTATGAAATTTTGCGCTTTTGTGGCAGCTTTGATCGCTGGTTTTATTAATAATGTTGGACTTGTTTTGAAAAATTAAAAAACAAAAATATTCTAAGCCTCATTTATGCAACAAGCTTAAGCAATTGTTGACAGAAGTCATGCAGACACGCCAGCCAGCAAGTCGTGAACATCAGTCAACTATGTATCTCACTTCTATGATCAATTTTCGCCTAAGTTTTGGGAACATATTTTTTATTAAGCAGCAACAAATCTGCTTGGCTCTCATTATTTTATTTACATAACCACAAAATGTACTGTGATTTATTACTCCTACACAAACAAACAAGATAAAGACTATATTTAATGCATTGGTGGCGTGTCGTTTATATAGTACATATTCCCTAGACATTTGTTTTTTAAGAACAAAGAAAGTTCAACTCACCAACCATGCACCAATTCATAACTTTCATTTAAAATGTTAGTGAGTCATTACCACAACAGCACAAAACAGACGTTGACTTAATTAAGTACATAAAACTGCACATATGTACTTACTTACATACATATGTATGTATGTACAAGTATATATTATTATTATATATAAAAAAAATTATGTACTTGAATTTTCATTTCCGTTTCAGGGATCCAATAAAACCAAAACTTTGTTTAAGCAAAAGTTTTTTTTGTGAATTTCAGCAAAAGTGCAGTCAACCATTAAAAACCAAAGACATAACAAAACCAAACAAAACAAAAAGACTTAAACAAAAGAACGCCAAACAGCATGAAATGTATTAAAAAAAACAAAAATACCTGAAGCCACAGCAGACCCTTGAAATGGGTGTTGTCCCTTTAGCAGCAGACGAATTGTTAACCTCCTCCTCCTTTTTTTTTGTTGAAGTCGGTTAAAATAAAGGATGTAGTTACAAATACGTTTAGAATTTTTCTATGAACAGGTGAGTTAAGGGGCTTAATTGTTTTTGTCTTTGTCTGACACAAAACAATATAACTCTGGCAACTTTGTTGGGTATTTAATTTGAATGTACGTTTTAAAAATTCCCTATTTTATTATTTATGGCCGCAAAAGTCTATTTCTGTTGTTGTGTTTTGTTGCTGTTGTAGCCATGTCAAGGTTATTGTACTTTATGTTCTTTACATACACACACACTTGCAGCCACTATAACATAATCTTCTGTACATACATACATTTTATATGTAAACAATATGCTTTACAAATTAGTGTTGCCAGCGGTAAAATATAACAATTAGTCACAGAAAAATTTGCTGTGACTATCACTCAAGTGTTGCCGGATAATAATGATGGGAGAGTGTTGAAACCGAAAAAAATCTGCCAAGATAAATATAAAACGTTATGTTTTTTCTTTATCTGTATCATATCAAAATTTTGCTTATCAATATAATTTCTTTTTCTTCATATTTCTTGCTGGGATTTAATATTTAAAAAAACTACCAAACATGAACAGCTGATCCGATAAGTTTACTTGCATTTATTGATTCAGTTGTAGTTGATAAAGTACATACATATGTATGTGTCCTTAATTATGAAAGTGGTCTAAGTCATATATTTCTTTGGTCGAGATATTTAGTAGATTGTATTTGAACAAATTAAAAATTATTTTTATATTATGCGACATATTAATTTACACTTATAATAGTGTCGTTTAATATAATATAAGTTAAAATTTATTAAATATTTATTGAAGTTGTTTTAAGATTTATTTAATATTTCGAAGCAAAAATGCATATGACTACCATACCACTTTCATAATTAAGGGCACATATGTATGTATGTACGCAGGAAATACCCCATCCTAAAAATATATGGGGTACATTTGTACGAAATAAATAATAATTCTACAAAAAAAAAATTAAAATTTAATTTTTTATTAACAAGCGTTATTTAAAAACAAGAAATTTTTTAAATAATTTTATAAAAAAAAATCTCTTCAAACAAGCTCTGCTAAAAAGTAAAAATTTTTTAACTTGCTAGGATAAAAAATAGCACTTCCAACTTTAAAATAAAAGGTTCTACAAACTTTCAAGTGTTATATAAATTATGTATTTTTACTCGTTGCCGTAAAAAATTTTACTGCCAACTTTCATAAAAGGTTCTACCAATTTCAAGCGTTATTTACGCCCCTATTACGGTTTAAAACTTAACTAAGTTGAATTGAAACTGAAACAACCTTAACTGTTTTTTTTTGGTATTATGAAATACAACTAATTTTAGTTGTCTTCGAAACAATGCTCGAAACGAAGAGGTTCTTGTCTTTTGAAACCATGGTAGCCATCACAAAACATTTTAAAAGTTTTTAGCTTTGGCCTTACTACTTTTTCTTTGAGATTCTATGTTTTATGAACAATGCTACAATATTGATTGACAAATAGGATAGCTTGGCGTCTGGACTACTGATAAAATCCAGTTGTCTCACGGTAGAAAAACGTTGTAATACTAAATGTATTTAAATCTATTTTTAACCGACTTCAAAAAAGGAGGAGGTTATATGTATGTATGTTCGTCATGTATGTATATATTTTATTTCCACTATCACCAATTTCTCCGCCATTTGAGAAGCGATTTTAAAAATTATTTTTCTATATGAAATAGTATAATTCACAGGTGATCCCATTTTCACCAATATGTGATAGGAGCATTGAGAGTTTTCCAACTTGGTGAGAATTGCTTTATAGTTAATGCGCATAATCCAGCGGAAAAGTGGTGATGTAAGAGTAGGGAAGGGCTCCCTGCCATACAAAGTAATCACTAATTATTGCATGTTGATAGTACTATAAACATAAAAGAATGTCTACAAACTTGGTGTGAATTACTTTATAATTAATGCCCGAAATCCAGCAGAAAAGTAGTGGTGTAAGAGCAGGGGAGCATGCAAAACAATATTGCAAAAAATTAAACCGACTTTAAATATATGCTCTAAAAAGCAAAAAATAAAAACTTAAAAAAAATTAAAACAACTTTATACACCTAAAAATTAAAATTAACAAAAATATTACGAGTATTATATGCGTTGACTACTTAACTATTTACAGTCGGTGCCAATGAGGGTGGCTGAAGTAGTTAGCACGTTGACTACAAAACCGAAGGTCCTGGGTTCAATCCCTGTATCCAACAGTCATTAAACAACAACACCACGCATTTTGCTGATGTGCATTAGTGTCTCTTTGTATCAGTTGTTGTAGGAAAGTTCAAGTGATGAATGCATAGCCACTGGTCACTGAACTATACCAACTTCAGCAGATAATAATCCTAATGTAACATCAGAGCGCCCTCCTTCTTTATGAGCAAGCAGAATAATGGACAAAGTAAAATAACCAATAAAATGGCTACTAAACACAGCTTCAAAAAATTAATAGGCTTCATTTAACATCAGAGGCGCTGCAACACTCCATTATTAAAAACGTGCAAAAAGCAGTAGTTGTAAAATAACGAAGCTTTCCTATATCTCTTCCTTCCCCACCTGTCTTCTCTATCACTATTCCTTTCCTAAAAGAAGGTAACACCTAGTAATAGTAGTACGCATTAATTGCCTAAGTGTTACTTCTCTTTATAAAAAAAAAGATTTTTAACTTTTTACCGATTACAGTTAAATTTTTTTAAGTTTTTATAAGAAAATTTTTTTATGAAAAATTTGAAAAAAAAAATTTAAGACTTAAAAATTAGTTTTTCTCTATAAAATAATTGTGCTGAAAATGGCAACTTTGATTTCAATGCTCTACTGCTTTGCCAATCCCTGACTCATTCCTTCGTTAACCTTCTTATCAATGCTTTTCTTACTTCTATTGTTCCAATTAAAGCCCTTTTTAAAAACTGGAAGGTGTAAATGGGTTTGTGCATAGAACAGATAAATACCCTCTAGTCAGCCTAGAACCATATGTCTCTATGTCAAAACTCTTTTTTCTAGCGACAATTGCACTAGTTGAAATGTCGACAACTTTCCTTTTATGCGCCAGTAGAGATACGTTAGAGACAACAGTTCTAGTGTATTTCTGGTGACATTGTCAATGAACGCGTCAATAGCTATAGTTTGTTATTCTTTTTTATTATGCTATGCAATAATGTAAAAACTTACGCACATATGTAAGTATGTATTTAAGTTTGTTGTCCTAACCCTTATAAAATTGAATATGAGGGTCACTAAAATGTACTAGTGAATTTTTAGTTCAAATGTCTCCATATGATCGTAAAAGAATAGTGCTTACTGGTAGATTTTCAATGACAACCCTATGTTATATGCCAATAGGCGATTACATTGGCTGCGGTACACCTATTCAGTTATACTATTGACAATGTCACTAGTAAATCACTACAATTTTACTATTGACATCAAGCGAGGAAATATCGATATTGTAGAATAGAGCCCCTAAAATTTACTAGTGAATCGTTGGTGCCAATGTCTCCATGTGATCCCAAAAGAACTACTTAGTCAGTATTGCTACAGTCTAGTGGTGGATTTTCAATGACAAGCTAATGTTAAATGTCAATAGATGATTACATTGGCTGGGGTACACCTGCTCAGTAGTACTAGTGACAATGTTACTAATAAATCACTACTATTTCACTATTCGCATTTCCTGCAGGGTATATGTACAAGCTAAATACATACAAGAGTTTATAAAACACAAGAGTAAAAAAAAAGCATTGAATCACATGTTTGTATTTGCATTTGTTTTTGCTTGTTTCTTTTTTTTTTGCCTTTTAGAATCGCATGTTATCAATGCTTTTATAGCCAGCCTTAAAGTGTTGCCGTATTGTTATAAATATTTAATAAGGGTTTCCTTTGCAATGTTAAGCTAAATTATCACAAAATAAATAATTGTGAGCATGTACACATATTCATACATACATACATACATACATACATACATATGTACATACCAAAACAATTGCCCTACCTTTAGGACAACACAAAGAAAACAGCAAAATTAAAATTAAATAATGTCTGGTTGGCATATTTGTAATAATAAGTAATATGTATGTACATATGTATGTATGCACGAGTATGTAAGCACATGCAAAATTAATGTAGGAAGCAAACAGTGGAAATTTTAACAAACGGCCACAATATAATTGCATAAATACATAAATTTGGTTAAATGCATTTTAAGAGAAAGCTATTTTAGAACCCATTTCATATGGTTTTTACTGTCAAACACACTTTTCCAATTTTGTTATTTTCTTGCCACAAGGGGTAAACGAACTGAACAATAAAATATTTGTCATCAACGCACATACATTTTACATACATATGTATGTATATTTAATGAGTAACATATTCATACATTTTTGTGTATGTATATAAGATATATATATGTACATACATACATATTACATACATATGTATGTATATGTATGCATGTTTTGACAGCTATGCTCCAATTCTTAAATCTTATATGTTTCCAACACGTACATGGGACATAAAAACGTGTACATTAGGGCGAATCGATTTTTTTTTACAAAAATAGTACCTATAGCAAAAACGTAATCTCCATAAACTTCTTAGAAAATTCTCCGAAGAAACTACGAGTCTAAAATAAAACCCGGTACCGCACCTCTTGAAATAAAAATATGTATACGAGGGCTACTATTTATATTTCGGCAACTGGCAACACTAATGTCAATAGCTAAAATCTGGCAACACTATAATAAAGTTTGAAATTTTTTTAGCATGAACGTACTCACAACGTTTTGATGTACAAGTGCTATTTGTTTTGTTTACAGTGAGTTTAGAAAATCAATTTGACAAAAAAATGGAAATTTCAAGATAAGGTTTTCGTTGGATTATGTTTCACAACTTTCGACGAGGATTATCTGAACAAGAATCTGCCGACGAACTCAATTCTTTGTATGGCGATAAAGCACCATCAAAAACCATAGAATATCGCTGGTATAGTGAATTTAATCGTGCTCGTAGTTCAGTCGTCGACGAATTCCATGAAGATCGTCCAAAATCGGTTGTTGAGCCACAAAACATATGTAGATGCAGTGCGTGAACTGATAATGCAAGATCGTCATGTGACATATTGTGAGATAGAGGCATCCTTGCATATTAGTTCCACTTCAATACATTCGATTTTGCATGAACATTTAGTTGTAAAAAAAAATTTGTTCTCTTTGGATACCCCATAATTTATCACTCGCTCAAATAAAGGCTCGCGTCAACTGATGTGACGAAATGATTAAAAATCGTGGCAGATGACGAATCATGGATATATGCTTATAAGCCGGAAGCAAAACATGAATCGATCGTGTGGATATTCTGAGACGAGCTAAATCCCACAAAAGTTGTTCGCGAAGCAAATGATCGCCTGTTTCTTCGGCCGAATGTCGATGGAATGGTTGCGCTTGAGCAACGTAAACCTGTCAATTCTGAGTGCTACACGACCATTTGTTTACCGCAAGTCTTCGGAGAAATTCGTAAAACTAGCTCCCGAAGACGAATCATTCTTCATCGTGGCAATGCGAGCTCTCACACATCTCGTCAAACAAGTGAATTTTTGAGCAGTCAAAACATCGTGTTGATAGTTCATACTCTCTACAGTACTGACTAGGCACCCAATGACTTCTTCTTCTTCCCGAATATCAAAGGTAAACAGCGTGGTCAACGATTTACGAGCACCAAAGAAGCAGTTGAAGCGTTCAAAAACTATGTTTTGGAGGTGTCTCAAGAGGAATGGAAAAACTGCTTTGACAAATGGTTTGAACAAATGCAAAAGTGTATTGATCATCAAAGGGGATATTTCGAAAAACATTTTCATTTAAAAATTTTTGTTATTATGTATTTGCTATTCCCGAAATATAAATAGTATCCCTCGTATTTGTTTCTCTTTAGCAAAATTTAACTGAAGTTTTTCCCAAGGGAAAAATGTATTTAGGCAAATCAACTTTTACTTTTACTTTTTACACTGAAAATATATTTTAGTAATTGTTCTCATAAACAAATTTTATGTCATAATTAAAAAAAATATTATTTCATAATGACAAACGAAAAAGTTTTTTTTTAATTTTATTCTTTGTTTTTATTAAAAAAAAACACTTTGGGTGGGTAAGCCGTAGTTTTAACTATTTTTTTGGTAGAAGGATATTGGATGGGACGCTAATCAGGGCTCGGGAAGAGGAAATAGATTTTCATGTCGAGAGGCGCGGTAGAGGGTTTGATTTTAGACCCATAGTTTCTTTGGAAAATTTTCTTAGAATTTTATGTAGATTTCGTTTTTACTATAAGATTTTGAATTTTTTTTTTTCATCAATACAGATCCGCCCTAATGAACATGCATACGAGTACTTGCAAAAGTTTATACATTTATTAATATGATTTTGGAAGTATGTAATATGTTGGCGTCATACCTACTTAAAGCGAATTTATTTACCATAATGCCAAATTTTTACAATATCATACTCTGTATGTACTAGAGATCGACCGAAGGCGTTTTTTTTGGCCGAAGCCGAAGCCGAACTTCGGCTAAAATCCTAAACTTCGGCCAAAACCGAAGCCGAAGCCGAATGTTTTAAATTTTAAAAATGATACTTGTTTTATATGAATTAAGAAAAAAGTTTGCTTTTTTGAGATCACTGAAATAGCTGTAATATCTATTGGATACATAACAAGAAAAATAAAACTATTTTGCAATTTCTAGATTGCTTTTTCATATGATCACTCACAAGAACGTCCAAGTAAAAGAAAATAGAAAGCAACAGGGTTGTATTTCAAAGCAACCCTTTCAAAACGTTAAACACAATAGAAACTGTCGGCGAGCAACGACCAAAAATAATGTTATTTTTCAAGCTTGGAATGAAAAATATTCGGCTTCGGCTAATCGGCCGATTTTTGCCGTAGGCCGAATGTTGGCCGATTACCAATTTTTGGCCGAAGGCCGAAGCCGAAGCCGATTAATCGGTCGAACTCTAGTATGTACATATCTCATGTCAGCTTAAAAATTTGTTAATGAATTAAGCGTAAAACAAACAACACAATGCAACTATTTAAATGTGCACATTATAAATATGTATATCGTGCCATAACCGCCAAAAAAGGCTTAAGCCACATAATTTTCCAACCTAATTTTTTATTTTTTTTTTTGCCCAGAATAGATAATTTGCAATCATAAATAGCGCGATTTTCGTCAAACAAAACCAGGTTCAAAAAAATGTCGTTTAAGCTTTTTTGGCGGTTAGGGCTCGATATTATTTCCTCGTCGTCTAGCAGAGCTTTTTTGCATTTCTTTTCTATTTTTTTTTAAATTTTGTGTATATTTTTGCAGCTTTTGCCATTATTTTTAAATATTTTCTCAATTACAACTTTTTCTTAACTTCAATTAAAAGTATGGCATCATTCACAAATGCATAACAACGTTGCCGTATTTCAACTGATGGCACTCTTAGATATTTAACATTTAAGCAATTCTTGTATTTTTAAGGTTAGAGGTCTCAACCTCCTAAAAACAGAAATTCTTCAAATTCACATCCTTTTAATTTTATTAATATTTTAGATGCATACAGTGAATCACAGTGAATGTGAGCCACACTGATTAATAAGCAAAATTGTCTCAGAGAGTATAAAAATAAATCTGATTAAAAAAATGTTTATATGATTCTATTACTTCAATATCATTCTTAAACAATGCACAGCTAATTAGCTCAAGAAAAAAAATATGTGGGCGACTATATCACACAGTGGAAGTGAGTCACTTAAGTGAGTGAGTGAGTTGTTTTTCATATTTATCGGCCCTGTTCTGTAAACCGATCGATTTGAAATCGCACGATTTTAGAAAACTAACTCCTACAATAGAAATATTTTTTTTTTTAATTTTTTTATTATATAAATTCTCAAATATCATTTCTGAAAAAAAAAATTATCGTGTATGATATTAAACACGTCTCCAGGAGCATTATTATTTTTTTAAAGGAGAAATTTACCCGGATTCGGTTTACATAACAGGGTCGTATTTGTTCTTCAATTGAAAACAACGAAAAAAAATGTAGTTAAATGATACAATAATGTTAGATGTACTATAAACTAAGCAAGGACAAAAGAGTTTAGGGAAATTTTTAGAAAGAATATTTTAACATAAATTTTTTAATAAGCCTCTGGCTCACTTTGACTCTGATTCACTATATGTACATCTGTATATGCATCAGTATTTATATACATACATTTGTACATACATACATACATATTATGTATGTGCGTCTGATAATACTACAGTGTTTTTAGCTGCATTTAAAATTTCCACTCCTCCACAATTTTAATGATGTGAAATTTTTAGACTGCACATCATACAAACATTTAACTCAATCATCACTCACTTGATGGCTCCTCCATTTACTGCTGTTTACAATTCTGTAATTTTATTGTTTACTTATTGTAATTTTTCTTATAAATATGATGTTGTTGTTGTTGTTGTCGTTCTGACATTCTGTGCGTTGCATGTATGACGTAAGTTTAATTTGTTTGCTTATAGCACTAAGAAAAGGTTAGTGACCCACTGTAGTGGTGTTTGTGTCAACATGAGGTGAATGTATGATGTAAATGATAGATAGATATTCAGTAAAAAATTCTTAAACAGAAATTCTGAAATTAGTTCTTAGAGACAATTTTCTAAAAATATGTAATTATGTAATTGAAAATTATTTTATTATATTATATAACAAGCTACCTAATAAATAATTCTGCCAAAAACACGAATTCAATGCAAAGATCTGATAGAACATTTTGGAAAAAAAATTTTGGGACCAAACTGCAAGTAAGCTCTTTCAATAAAAAATATATTGAAAATCTATTGGTAAGAAGTACGTGAAATATAAAATTTAATTTTAATGGGAATGCCTCCGCCCATTTTTTACATGCAAGGTTGTGTTTATTTGTCAGAGATCAGGGTAGAGCCACGTGAAATATGATAATAAATTTTAATGGGCGTGATGCCGCCCATTTTTTTTAATATAAGATTGTGTAAATTTAAGAGCTCAAGGTGTGTATTAAGTTTCGTAAAAATCGGTCAAGAAGAAGCAGGTAAAATACAATAATAAATTTTAATGGGCGCAGCTCCGCCCGTTTTTAGGGTTCCGTACACCAAAGGTGAAAATGGACCCCTATTGTTTTCGCTACGCTGTCCGTCTGTCCGTCTGTCCGTCACAGGGTATTTTCTCGAGAACCGTAAGAGCTACGGACCTGAAATTTGGACACAGTATGTAGACCCTTGGCCGCTACAACAACAAATACATGAGAGTTGGAAATTAAAGGGTGTGCCAAAACGAGCAATGAAAAATGTTAAAATCCCATGTAATATACATACAATTGTATGTATGTATGTATATTACATGGGACCCTTGGCCGCTACAACAACAAATACATGAGAGTTGGAAATTAAAGGGTGTGCCAAAACGAGCAACGAAAAATTTTAAAATCCCATGTAATATACATACAATTGTATATATGTATATTACATGAGACCCTTGGCCGCTACAACAACAAATACATGAGAGTTGGAAATTAAAGGGTGTGCCAAAACGAGCAACGAAAAATGTTAAAATCCCATGTAATATACATACAATTGTATATATGTATGTATATTACATGGGACCCTTGGCCGCTACAACAACAAATACATGAGAGTTGGAAATTAAAGGGTGTGCCAAAACGAGCAACGAAAAATTTTAAAATCCTATGTAATATACATACAATTGTATGTATATGCACTTGAAATTTGTAAAGTTCGTGTATTTTTATACAGACTACAACAACTAACACTAAAATTTAAAAAAATTTAATTAAAGGGTGTACCATCAGTTAATGTAATTTCGACTATGTAATTTTGAAAACTTGCTGTATCTTGGAAACCGTAAGAGCAAACTTCCTGAAATTTTCAAAAACGGTAAAACAAAAAAATCTCAAAATTATAAAATCGCCAAACCGAAAAAAAAATCGCCAAAATAAAAAAAAAATCGCCAAAACGAAAAAAGCACCAAATTAAAAAAAAATTTCTAAATCGAAAATAAATCGCGAAAAACCGAAAAAATCGCCAAAATGAAAAAATCGCCAAAATGAAAAAAAATCGCCTAAATGAAAAAATCGCCAAAATGAAAAAAAATCGCCAAAATGAAAAAAACCGCCAAAATGAAAAAAAATCGCCAAAATGAAAAAAATTTTCAAAATTAAAAAAAAAATCGCCAAAATTAAAAAAAATCGCCAAAATTTAAAAAATCGTTAAAACGAGAAAAAAAGAGAAAAATAATGAAAAAAAAAAACACTATTTCAGCTGAAAAAACGTAAAAAACACTGTATTAAAAAATGCTCAAAGCCCAACGTACGGAACCCTTCGTGCGCGAGTCAAAGTCGCACTTTACTGAATTTATTTCAACTTTGAATTGTATAATTACAAGAACCAAAGATGTTTGCTTGGTTTCACAGCCATCAAATAAGTAGAATATCATAAAATCAGATAAAAATTTGTGGGCGTGTCCCCGCCTACTTTTTTTCTTTCAATGGGACCAATTGGAAGCTATACCCTCTCACACAAATAATTTTTACAATCGGTCTAATATGTACCGAGTTATGAAGTAACAATGTAAAAAAAAAATACAGACGAATTTATAACCTCCTCCTTTTTTTTGAAGTCGGTTAAAAAGATGTAGGTATTCTTTTCTTATTCAAACTCCTTTACAATAATAGCTGAGCGTTAAAATTTAAAATATTCGTTATACAGTAAACTCCGGTTATTTAGCTCATCAAAAATTTCATGATTTTTAGGGTAATTATCCGGGAAAGGTATTAAAGCGAAGACGTTTAATTGCCTTATATATATAATTATGAGAATACGCTTAAATACCTTTAGAAATGCATTTATCCGAACTCACTATGATATGTAGTACATAATTACTAAAAAAAAAAATAAATACATAAGGTGAATATATTGGATTGCAGAGTTGCGTAAATATGTACTTAGGTAGTTTTGGGCAATTAAACGAGGTGATTTTAGGGATTTTACTTAGCAATTAAACGTAAGTTAATCGACCCTTTTCGGTAAACCCAATCCGAGTAAATTTCTCGTTTTCTAAAAATTAATAATGGTCCTGCAGACGTGTTTAAAATCATACACGATAATTTTCTTTCAGATATGATATTTGGGAATGTATGTAATAGTGATGCACGAATATTCGTATTCGAATTGTCGAATATTCGGCAATTTTTAGATATTCGTATCCGTATTCGCCAAATTCAGGCGAATACGAATATTTTTCCAAACAAATTAAATAAATAAATGCATAAATCCTAAACGAAACTTTAATAAATTGCTAAAAATATTAGTTTGTACAAATCCATTAAATTTTTTTTTATAAATTTGTGCATTGTATCATTTTAAATTTCATTTAATGACGATCATTAAAATTTTAAGCTTTAAAGTACGCCAACAGGAGTATGAAGTTATTTTTTCATAAAAATTGTTTAATAGGTATTTCATATTGCAGACGTAAATAGAACCCCAATTTAATGTCTATAAATTTCATATACAGTGGAGGCTCAAAAAAGTTAAGTAGTTTGTTTGGGGGTGATGAACTTTTCCGAAATCTTAACTTTTCCGTAGTATGAAAAATTCAAGAGGTTATATGTGTATTTGTACATTGTTTATTTATTTTTTAATTTAATTTTTGAAATTGCTGCTTCAGATACGTGAAAATCCTTAGCCAATCGATTAGCAAGAGCGCCTTCATCTAATTTTTTTTTAATCTTGCATTTTTCGCCGACTGACAACCTTTTTGCTTCCCTGCTGCTAACATTGTTGCAATCAGAACAAAACAAATTCTACGACTAATTTCTTTTACAACCAACTGATGAGAGCAACTACATTATGCATATAAAATTCACAAAAAAATATATAACGGTAACGGTTTTATTTTTGCATGTATACAGGCGTATATGACTCACTATATATATAAATATGTATTGAGGATTTACATACAAAAGTTGAGATCATCTTAGAAAGAGAAAAACTATATACCTATAAAAAAATTGTCTCAGAAAAGTTGAGAATTACTTAACTTTTTGGAGTCACCAATGGTGAATGACTTAACTTTTTCAAGCCTCCACTGTTTTATATTCGTATTCGCGAATAGCGTTTCAAGTACTCGTACTCGTATTCGCGAATATCAGAAATTGACATTCGTTACATCACTAGTATGTAATAAAAAAAATTTAAAAAAATATAAAAAAAATATTTCTATTGTCGGAGCTAGTTTTCTAAAACCGTGCGGTTTCAAATCAATCGGTTTACAGAACGGAGTCGAAAATGTGAAATGAGTGTAAAAAAAACGGGGATTCAATATCTGCGGTGAATAAGCGATAACCGATGGGTAATTAAACGGGGTATACTGTATCGCGAATTCGTTGAAGTGAGTATGTACAGTACATTCGTACATACTATGTATTTGTTATACCGAGATTTGTTTGTATTTGTTTTTTTACAAGAGCCATTCTTGTGAACAAAATGTTTAAATTACCCAGAATTTCCCATAACTATTTAATTACCTGCCAAAGTGATTAAATATTAATTAAAAATAAATATGTACTGAAAAACTAAAGAATTAAACAGAAACATTATGAATTAGTAAAATAGAAAATACCCAGGCACATACTTATACATACATAAACACATGCATACATGCATTTCACACACACTTCCCAATGCATGCGAAATAGAGAGAAAGAAAAAATATGTCTGAACATTAATATCAAAGGTAGCGTCAGTCTGGCTGCCTGCCTTTCTGCCTGCCTGTTTGCCTGACAATAACAGCAAGATATGCATGCAAGTACAGAGATAACGAAATAAAATACAAACCAACCACCACACAAAAACTTCTCGTATTCGACTCGTCAAACAAAAAACCCCCCAACAAATTAGTCACACAAACCGACATCTTCATATGTATGTATGTTTGCTTTTCGACTTTGTATTGTATGCATACGAGTACAAAGAAAGAACTAACAAAAATAAACTGGGAAAAATATAAAAAAAAACAAAGAGAGATACATTATAACGAAGAGCAGAGAATATAAACATACAAATTATTTGTAAATAGAGAGAGCGCAACACAAAGAAAAATTATTAAAATTAGAAATCAATTGCTTTCGCACAAGTAAGAAAGTGACAACAATATCACACATTTATTGTTCCAGTATTATTCTCAGTTGTTGACTTATATACATACATACAAATGCATATGCTCTATGCGTATGCTCATACATTAACAGTTAGTCGCCAGACATCGTTATTGTGTAGTGTGCGTTGAAACGAAACTGACGCATAAATACTGTTTGTTTTTAAGATTTTCTAAATAATTTTTGTTTTAAAAACTGTACCAAAATGAATACATTTACTATGGAACGCAATAATTATCGTCGCAAATTAATAATGTTGGTGAAACAGCATCCAATATTGTGGAATAAAACTCAGGAGAATTATAATCGAAATCGACCACAAAAGATTTTGGCCTGGCATCAAATATCTGAGCAGCTGGAGATATCGGGTAAGTAAAATGTGATAAAATAAAAAACAAAGTAGAAACAGAAATTAATAAATTTAAGGTGGCCAGATTTTTCTTTTTGTATAAATAAGCGTTATTTTTAAAACTTTGAAAATTAATTAATTAAATATATTTTTTATGAATTTTTTTTTGAAGTGGATAAGCTGCGCCGCACCTGGGAAAATTTACGCGACCAATATAGACGCGATTTAAAGCGTGAAGTAAACTTTGGCTTTAAGTCTAAATGGCGATTTTTTGCCGATATGAATTTTATACGTGCCATGGTGTCCTGTAAGGAACATGGATTTAAAGAAACTGAATATACAGACTCAGATTCAGAGCTTGATGTAACAGACAACCCTAATGGGCAGACTCAATGCGCTCCCATTAGCACAACTCTGGTGCCACCCATTACTATTCCCACCATAACCACACCTTGCAGTTCTACGATTTCATCAAACACCACTTGTGACACGAATACTGTACCTTTTCAACCCATAGTGCTGACTAAGCAATGGCAACCTATAGCGGAGCATATACCTGAAGCAAACTTTTTTGCACCCCATACGCCTGCCGCCAACGAATTAGTAAGCTTTCCCACAAATTGTGATTCATCCAAAGACTTTATGCCATCCAGCAATGCTTCTCTACCATATGAAAATATTGCCAAACAAGAACTTGAAACGGAATTGGAAAGTGATGCTGCTGCTGCTACTGCTGCTGCTATGGTAGAACAACAGCAAGAGTCTACACCTAGGCAAGATAATCCCAATGATAGAGACTTTCAGGAACCATGTGTTTCGACTTCCAGCAATAAACCCTGTCGGGCATCCATAGAGGAAGTCTCAGACACGCCACTGCCTGGTAACTCCCGCTCTCAGCTGAAACATGACACAGATATGAATGTGAAAGACGATGACTACTATTTTGTTATGAGCCTTTTGCCTTCGCTAAGACAGATACCTAGGAATCGTAAATTTCCACTTAGAATTGGTATAATGAGCCTAATAGCCAAAGATTTGGAGGAAGTGTGCAAGGAATAACAAGGATTTTTTTTTTGTTCTAAGTAATAAAAATGTCATTTATATAAAACTACTCGTATTATTTGCTTTAATAAAACTGAATTAAAAAATTTAAATTATAAAATTAATAAATTATAACTTATATTTTCTTGCACTATCTTTTTGTACGTACATAATTAGAATTTATTAGTACAGAATTAAAAGCAAATACCTAGTTATGTAAGTAATTAATAATTTGTTATGCACACATTTCTTCTAATTAACAACCAAATTAAAAGCAAATAATTGACTAATTAAATAACTTCAAAAAATACTTTTTTGCGTTTTATTACGGAATCGGCTATAACAATCCAAGAATCAGTTAAATTTCTTTTAAAAACATTTATGTATGTATGAATATGCATGCGTGTGGATAAATTATGTATTTGTCATAATTTTGTGACTCATAAAGTTTAAACTTGCCAGCAAATTTTTTGTATCCTTACAAATCCTTTGTATTGACTTTTAATTAGTAAAAAAAAAGAAACAAAACCAGCAGTTTTTTATACAGACAAATGCCACAAAAAAGGTCACAATTCTTTACATTTCAAAAAAAAACATATTTTATTCATACATTTAACCCGTTTTAACACTCAACGAATTACATATTGGCTTGCATGGTTATTTTTAGGATACTTTTGTTTACAACAATTTAATGCAATCACATTTAGCCACCCTCATAGACTCGCTGTGATTTTGTTTTAAATAATTGTTGGTTCGTCTGGGTCTCATATGATGACCTATTTTATGCAGTTGTAAGGAATGAAATTATTTTATTATTCTTTAGCCAGCCATTAAGCTAACAAAAATGCTTCTTGCTATGCAGTCATAGATCCTTAAGAATGTTAACCTCCTTTCAACGTTCATTGTCCTTTTTAAGGCGAAGAACGTTTCGTGTTTTTGTTTTAAGAGGTTCACTAGTATTATACGTATATTTCATTTAAGTTTTTTTCTTTCGTGCTTTTGTTTGATTTTGTTAATTATATGGACGAGTAGTAGCAAATTTAGAAAACTAAACATTTTTTCGTCCTTTTTGATTTGGATTTGGCAGAGTTTTAGCTAATGTGCCCTGAATATTAATTACTTGATTGATTTTATTTTTAGAAAAAAAAGTCAAATAAGATTAACAAATAGCAACGTAAGTTTTTTTGTATATTATTTTTAGCTTCCTAAGCGACTTAATAAAAGTTGGCTTGTGGAATTTAAAAAAAAAAATTTTTTCACAAACCTTTTTTTTTTTATAAAACTACTTTTCCACTAAATTTTCCAGCTAAATAATTCTGCCAAAAATAAGAGACTTCAATACAAAGATCTGATTAAACATTTCAAAAAAAAAAAAAAAAAAGTATGGGACCAACTGGAAGTAAACTATTTAAAAAAAAAATTTAATTTTGTTGGTTAAGAAGTACGTGAAATAAAAAAAATTTATAGACGAACTGATAACCTTCTCCTTCTTGGGCGTGTCTCCTCCGCCCAATTTTTAAATGCAAGATTGCGTGTTTTCAGAGTTCGGAATAAGTTTTTTTAAAAATAGGTTAATGTAGCACCCCTTAAAATAAAATATTAAAGTTTAATGGGCGTGACTTTGCCCATTTTTTTAAATGGAAGATTGTGTCTATTTTAGAGCTCAAGGTGTGTGGTAAGTTTCGCAAAAATCCGTTAAGTAGAACTACGTGAAATATAATAATAAATTTTAATGGGCGTAGCCTCGCCCATTTTTTCAAATTTAAAATTGTGTAATTACAAAAAATTTAGGTGTTTGCTAGGTTTCGCAGCAATCAAATAACTAGAATATCATAAAATCAAACAAATAAAAATTGTGAACGTGTCCCCGCCCACTTTTTTTACAACGAAACCAATTGGAAGATATACAAAAAACGAACTTTTACAATCGGTCTAAAATATACCGATAAAAGTAACAATATCAACAAAAAAAAAATTAAATAAAAATACAGACGAATTGATAACCTCCTCCTTTTTAGGGTTCTGTACACCAAAGGTGAAAAGGAACCCTATTGTTTTCGCTACGCTGTCCGTCCGTATTTTCACGAGAACCGTAAGAGCTACGGACCTGAAATTTGGATATTTGGCCGCTACAACAAAAAATACGTGAGAGTTAAAAATTAAAGGGTGTTCCAAAACGAGCAACGAAAAATGTTACGATCACATGTAATATGCACACAATTGTAAGGTTAGTGTATTTTTATACAGATTACAACAATTAGCACTAAAATTTAAAAAAAATTAAATTAAAGGGTGTTCCATCAGTTAATGCAATTTTGATTATGTAATGTTGACAACTTGGAAACCGTAGGAGCAAAACTCTTGAAATTTTCAACAACGGTAAAACTAAAAAATTATAACATCGCCAAACCGAAAAAAAGGAGCATATTAAAAAAAATTTCTAAGACTAAAATAAATCACGAAACCGCGGAAAAATCGCCAAAATAAAAAAATCACCAAAATGAAACAAATCGTCAAAATGAAAAAAACCCAATAAACAAAAAATTCGCCAAAATGAGAAAATCGCCAAAATGAAAAAAATCGCCAACATGAAAAACCCCCAAAAACAGGAAAAAAATCGCCAAAATAAAAAAATCGTTAAAATGAAAAAAAAAACACCAAAAACAGAAAAAAATTGCCAAAATTAAAAATCCCCAATATGAAAAACCCCCAAAAACAGAAAAAATCGCCAAAACGAGAAAAAAGCGACAAAACTAAAAAAATCGTTTAAACTGAAAAAAAACTTCAAAAAGGCAAAAAAGCTACATTAAAAAAATTAAATTTTCAAAACCTAATGTACGGAACCCTTCGTGCGCGAGTCAAAGTCGCACTTTACTAAATTTATTTTTTTAAGTAGGTATGTTAAAAAGAAAAAAATAGTGCTAAAGTAAAGCATAGAATTCATTACAAAACTTCGATAAGTAGACACGAATGAAATGTTACAAAGGTTATGAGTAATTTATAATTTAATTGAAAATAAAATATTTATATAAATATGTATGTATATATGTATGTATGAATGAGTCTTTGTTAAAGCACGTTTTCTACTCTAATGAGAGATTTTCATACAAAATCTTAAGTCTCTTTGTTCAATGGCTTTTTCACTGTACGATCAAATATTCAACCTTAAAGCAAAGACCTCTAAATATGTACATAAGGGAGTCACGAAGGACCTTTGGCACTAAATATAGTTCAGCAAGGTTTCTTTTATTATGATAGAAGAAAACATTGTTGTACATATGTATATATGTACATACACACGCACATGCAAACCGGCATATAAAAATATGTATGTATGTATAATATACATACATTGTACATGGAATAAGGACGCTGGATGAATGTTCAAATTAACCGGCCGTATAGTTTTGTTTGAGTTGACAAAATTTTTAACATAACCAGAGAGTCAAGAGAGAGTAGTTGCAGAAATTCCCAGCAAGTCAATTACCTTGTTGCACGCGCATGCTTAGGTGTTCTTGCCCTTGTATATGGAACATATATACCTACATACATACATGCAAGTGTTTGTTTGCATCGTGTCTGTTGTGAGCTGTGCAATACAAGACGGCATCCTTGGGATGTACATACCTTGAATATGCACGTGTGTTCACATTTTGAATGTCGTCTGATGCAATGCCAATTTATGCCTTTGATACAACAATTTTAATGGAAAATGCTTTCTTTGACCTTTTTTTTTATTTTTATATAATATTTTATTGCCTTAATTGTTATTTTTCCCAAGGAAATTTTGGCGTTACATGTCTACATACATATGTATGTATATAAGAAGCATATGACGCAAGAGTAGTTTTTATGGGAGCAAGATTTTTAACGCATCACCACAATTAACTTTTTGTTGTGAAATTAAAAATTATTTACGACTTTTGCATGGAATTATTCTAATCAAAGCTTTCGCTTTTAACAATCGTTACTTCTTTCTTATTTATAGCCCTTATCTAACAATTTTAACAAATTTATCTCTTTCTCATTACGGCAATATGTTAAACTATTGTATATACAGATTTTAATGTCCTTAAATAACGATATCCTTGCTGCACAATATAACAACAAAAGAGTGTATAAAAAAAACAAAAATAAAATATGAAAACCCATAAAGACAAGGGTGGATGATTTAGCCAAAGTATATGTATGTATGTGTCCCTTTAACCAGATTAAAACACATTTTTAATAAGCACATTTACAAATGGCTTAAAAGCAGCAAAAAATATTCCGCATCAAGTGTTGCAAAGTCTTCTTTTCTTACTTCTTAGTGGGTATAAAACTTTCTATTTACGTATGTCTGCATGTATAAATGTACAAGTAACTCCCTACCCCAACTCCAAATATATAGGTTATATTACCAAAAAATTAAAAAAAAAACTTTACAATTACACATTCCATCCATTCCAAACAAAATAAAGAAATCAACCCTTACGAAAGCAAAAATATTTCGCAAATTTCCATTTTATCATTACATGTTTTTTTGCAGTTGCTAGACACCAAGAAAAACTTGAAACTGCGACACTGACCTCATACCCTAAACTTGAAATTCAAACTAGAAACAAAATCAACATCAAAAAAAAAAATCCATAAGAACAACATACACACATACAAATTAAAATGTTTATCTCTTGCCCACAGAAAACTGCCAGGCAAGCCAACAAGAATTGTTCAAAGGAAATCAGGAAAAGCAAGGAACCTTAATAAAACAAATATATACATATATATAAAAAATAGCAGGGAGAACAACACAGTAGTAAATGTTCTAAGCATTTTTATTTTGGAAAATAGTTCTGACAAGCCAAACCTAAGTACATACAACATGATTTTAAATTGTTCCCGTAAAATGGTAGTGTATCAAGGCAGAGTTTCACAAACGTGTATGTACGGGTACATATTTCAATTTGTTCTCACACTCAAGGCAACTATTAAAAAAGACACCTAAGCAAAAGAGCAAGCAGTTCATATTCACAGCCAGTATTATTGACTCCAATAAATTAATGACACATAATTACACCAGTGATAAGCGAATAGAGAAATGATATGTTCATACGAGGCAACATAAATATTTTTAGAGAAAAGTGTTGACAATACTATGTGTCATTTTCCATAAGCAAAAAAAATTGGAAAATTGGTCCACAAATAACCAATTTCCATTAGTAGACCTTTTTATATGCAAAAAGAATTTTAAAAATTGGTCCACAAACGACAAGGTAATGTGATAATCTATTTTTTTGGCGGGTACATTTCGCCCCCCCCCCTTCCCCATTGAAAAAAGATAAATAAATTTAGTAGACATGTTCCATATGCAAAAAGAATTTTGAAAATTGTTCGACAAAAGACGGACTTATTTGATAATCAATTATTGGGGCGGGCAATTTGAGACACCCTTCCCACTTGGTTCACATATGACCAAGTTATTTGATATTCACTTCTTAAAAGGTTTTCGCTCCCCCTCAAAAAAATAAAATAAAATTAGTGATAATAAATATTTGAGCGGGCATTTTGCACCCCCTCCCTAAATTTCCAAAAAAAAATTCGAACTTTCCCCATATGCCAATAAAATATTGAACATTTTACCACAAATGGCCAAGCATTTGATAATAAATTTTTGTGTGGTCATTTGGCACCCCCTCCCTCAATTTCCTAAAAAAAACCGAACTTTCCCCATATGTCAATAAATTTTGAACATTTTACCACAAATGGCCAAGCATTTGATAACAAATTTTTGGGTGGGCATTTTGCACCCCCTCCCTCTGTTTCCAAAAAAAAATCGAACTTTCCCCATATGCCAATAAATTTTGAACATTTTACCGCAAATGACCAAGCATTTCATAACAAATTTTTGGGCGGGCATTTTGCACCCCCACCCTCTATTTCCAAAAAAAAAAAATCGAACTTTCCCCATATGCCAATAAATTTTTAACATTTTACCACAAATATCCAAGCATTTTATAATAATATTTCCAAAAATAAGATTTCGAACTTTCCCCATATGCCAATAACATTTTGAAAATTTTACCACAAATGACAGTTATTTCATAATAAATTTTTGGAGTTCGCACCTGGCGCCCTCCCCCCGCGCCCCAACACAATTTCAATAAAAAAAATTTAGTGGACATTTTCCATATGCAAACAGAATTTTGAAAATTTATCCACAAACGACAAAGTAATTCGATTTTGTCGAAGTAAACTTGGTGTTTGCAAACGGACTCTTGCTAGTTCCCAATTTTATTTTTTATGCTCTTTTACTGCGTTTATATAAGTTTTGCTTTATATAAACACGGGATTTGTTCTTAATAGTGGTCTTAAATTTTACGTAACTATAAATTGTACGTAAAATAAGGAACTAGTAAGAGTATGAAGAATTTTCAGCAATGCTTTCAATTCTGCAATGTTTATCATTTCAGATATTTTTCGTTGTGTAGCATTGCTTTTCATATAAAAAATATACGGCCCTGTCTTGTAAATCGGATCCCAGAAAAATTAATAATGGTCCTGCGGACGTGTTTAATATTATACACGATAATTTTCTTTCAGATATGATATTTGAAAATCTATATACATACATAATAAAAATATTTAAAAAAAATATTTCTATTGTCCGAGTTACGTTTTCTATGCGATTTCAAATCGATCGGTTTACAGAACTGGACTGATAATGGGAACGGTGTTGCACACATTTTGATAACAACACAAGAAATGCCAGATGTGAACTCGGCATTACTAAAAAAATATCTAATTGCAATCAATTATAAATATTAATTAAGAGCAACGAACTATACATTCTCCTTTTGCTTTAATTATTTTTAAAATCTAATTAAATTAATTTTAAATTTAGAATTTTAAGTTTGTAATTATGAATAAATTAAGAAATAAATTAAAAGAATATCTTTTTACTCTCCTACTTATTCATCAAAATATATCTGTGTATGTATTTACATATTTATTTTTATTAAAAATTATTTTTTATTAAGTATATTAACTATACTTTTATTTTTTTTAATTTAACATTTTCATTTACCTTTTATATTTTTGATTGTTGTTAATTTTTAAAATTTTTCGGCGGCAGCATGATTTGCTTTACTCAAAATGACAAAAACAAACCACCGTTGGCTACATAACGGCTTCAATGTGTACGGCTTCGTAGTCAGCCAGCTTGGTTTACATTAATGTGGCTGCTGACAATGCATTTTTTCTTACACAAATTGCACAAAAAATAAATAATCATCAAGCTTGAAACACTATTTATTATATTATTTGAGTAATGCTTATTATTTTAACACAAGAATATTATTATTTCCGAATTGTATATCACAATAAAATATCAATTTTAAAATACAATTTTCACAAGATGCTTACTCAACAAAATATTTTTACTGACTGAAGCCACCACGTGAAAAACAAGCAGACGCCGTTACCAGACGATGTTACCAGATCTTTGACTCTAAAATGTAGCATAGACTACCATCGTTAATAATTATTATTCTTGCTGTCTTTATTTGTAATCCTTTGTATGATTGTGGTGTAATTATTTATAAATAAATATATTATAGTTTCGAGCAGAAAATTAAAAAAATTGCACTTGAACGATTTTAAATCCAAAAATATTTCTAAAAAATATGGTAGAATAAACTACAAAAATTTTGAGCCAGCTTTCGAAATAGGTCAAGTCGAGTCCATATCAGGCCCAATATGTCAAAATTTAAAAAAAAAAATATTAAAAATATTTTTTACGAAGAAAATTTTAGTATCAAAAATATTTTTTTAAAAAAATCGAATTGAAAGCATAAAGGAAAAATCAAAAACCTTTTAAAAAATAAATAAAATTCTTACGGCATTTTTGCAGAACACAATGACGTCTAAAATCGTCAACAATTTTACTATTTGGGATTATAGATCGCCAATGTCATCCTTTATTTTAAAGAACGTAAGAGTCGACAATTTTGTTTTGGGCCAAAAAACTTTTGGCATCTGTAATGCGGTTTGTTGACACGTCAAAAATGTGTAACCAACGCAACGCGCATAAAAAAATTTCAAACGCTGTTCAAAATCAATCCTTTTAAAATTAATACTGATACGGAAATTTCAGCAAACAAATTGGTCTGCTAAATGCAAAAATTTCCACAACCTCAAGCTTGGTAGCAGCAAAGCTGATATTGAACAAACAGGGGATACTGGTAGCACTTTTTTTACTTACAAGTTCTAATTTTATAAATTATATAAAATGAAAAATTCACGAATGAAAAATAAATATTTGTTAATTTGGCAATTTTGATTTTTTTATAATTATTCAGTCAGCTGTTTGTTTTTTTTTTTTGCCACTAAAAAAAGTTAACATTTTGAAGTTGAAAATAAGTTAATCATATGAAACAATATAAGCAAAAAATAAGTTTTGCCAGATAGGCAACAATATGAAGCACCACGCTATTCAAAAGCTCAGTTAGCCGACTGTAATGGAATGTTGTTTTCCCTATTACTTGCTATTGTTTGAAATTGTTCGCCGGGAAAAATTTCTCGCGGAATTTTATTCCTGATTGCCCTCGTTATGTGAAAAGTAATGTACATATTCTTACATTCCGGTTACATCTCTATAACCATTTTCAATACTTTTCACATAACAATATCGATCAGCTGTTTTCTACCGTTGCAGTTACATTCCATTACAGCCGGCTAACTGAGCTATAAATCTCTTAGTCCTAATTTACACTAAGCAAGTCTGATTAGTTTGTCGGAGAGAGAGACGAGGGGAACATACACTTTTTTCCCCTCGTCTCTCGCTCTCCTAAAAAACTAATCAGCTTAGCAATAAGACTTGGTGAGTGTAAATTGGGAATTACTTACGCTGTATATTAATTTAGATTTATTTATTCATTTTCGATTATTTTTATTATTTAGTTATCTGTTTATGATATATTAGGCCAACGAAAAAGCCATGTTGTTCTTTGTATTGTTGTAGTTTTAAATGGATTTAAAACATTCTAATCAGCTGAGACATGTAAAGTTGCCATATTTTTTAAATTGCTACAATTTGCGGGAGGTATTTTTCAAAGTACTTTTTCACTGACACACAATATGTATTATTAATTTACGTGATAGGCGAATATTCGGGAATTCGTGTACGAATATTGGTTACAGCACTAGTATATGAATAAAGATAACAATGCCTACCTACAGCTTTCTTTATAACCATATGTTCTATATATTTTTTTTTCCTGAACAAAATTCTTTACGTTGTGAAAACGATGAAAGTTTCGGAATTACTGTTACCAATAAAATAAATCATACAAAGTACTTACATGCTATGTATTTACTATGTACATAAATGCATACATACATATGTATGTATGTATGTATGTATGTATATGCTTCATACCTACTTATTGTGTCAGATCGACAGTTTGTCTATCTGACAAACTGTTTCGTTGCAATTCAATGCAATCAAGTTCATGAGTGTGCATGTGTGTGTGTGTCAACTTCTGTCGTTTTGACAATTTGTTACTTTTATTTTTGTCGGATTTGTTTTTCGTTCCTTACTTCTTTTTTTGTGTTATAAAATACATTGACTTTTCTATATTTCATTTTGTTCTTTTATCCCTTAAAGTTTTTTTGTTGCACGATTTTGTTTTGTTTTTGCAATTTAAATGTATTTATGTTTGTATGTAGTTTATATTTCGCTTATTTTCCCCCACTCTCATTTTTTTTCAACAATTCCTTTCATTTCTTTTGTGGCTGTGTGTAAGCAGCGTTGCCACATACACACATACGTTTGGGAAAACTCTGTGGAACCAAATCAACGTAAAATGTTTATTCATTTAAAATTTTTTTTAACTATTGTCAACTTTTTTCACAAGAGATACATATATTCTGCAATTCGAAATGAAAGGAAATACTTTAATGTGAGGGCTGTCTCAAAAGAAAGTTCACGTTTAGTCAACTTTTTTAGTGTGCTGTGACAGTCAATATTTTCTATAAGAGTCTGAGTCAACGTTTTATGTGCGAGAAGTGTGCTCTGACCATAGTCAACATTTTCTATGCGAAAAGTGTGCTGTGGCCATAGTCAACATTTTCTATGCGAGAAGTGTGCTGTGACCATAGTCAACATTTACTATGAGAGAAGTGTGCTGTGACCATAGTCAACGTTTTCTATGTGAAAAGTGCGTTGTGAGATTAAATTTTTGCTATGAGTCAAAGTTTTCAGTGGGGAGAAGAAGTGTGCTGTGGCACATTAATTTTTTTTTATGGAAAAAGTGTGCTGTGACATAATCAACTTTTTCTATGAGAAAAGTGTGCTGTGACATAGTCAACCTTTTTTATGAGAAAAGTGTGCTGTGATACAGTGAACCTATGAGAATAGTGTGCTGTGATGACGATTATGTGGGATAGTGAATGAATAATATATGTATGTATATGTTGATCACTTCAAAGCTCCGCGAAAAACCAATAAATTTGCGCATTTGGCAACACTGTGTGCGTTTTTTTGTCGGTTTTGCATAAAAAGAACCCGGCGGTCTCGTTTTTATTTTTAAGGGAATGGCGGACTGTGTTCACGTGTGAGTGTATGTTTATTTTTCAAGTTTGCTTGTCTGCAATGTCTGTTGTGTTTTGTTTTTCATATTTTGTTTTTGCCGCCGTCTACTCTGCACTTGCACTACTCCTAGATAAACTCTCATACCACGACCTACCCATACCCCATTCAACTTAAGCTCTTGCTGTTGTTGTTGTTGTCGTTATCGTTGTTGCTGTTACAGTGTGTGCAGCTTTTGATTCTGTTCTTTATACACCCATTTACACTAAAAAGTAGCAACAAACATTATGCACATGCAATGAGAGTGTTTTGTATGCGTGTGAGTGTCTGGGGCTTTTGTTGTTGGCCAAAAGAAATGTATTTCACTTTTTTTGCCGTAGTTCTCAATTTCAGTCTCGTTAACGACGTCATGTCGTACGTTCGTCGCGCTTTCATTGAATGTGGAGTAAAGTTCTTTATAATTTTCTTGTGCAATTGTTTCAAATTAAAATATAAAACACACACAACACTTTTGTATAGACAAGTGAAAAACAATTGAAATTAAAAAGTAAAATTAATTATAAGGACAAAATTAATATTGTACGTATTTAAAGAAAAAAATGCTATAAAATACCTACATATTTAATTAAAAAATAAATGCAATAAAAAAAAGATGTGGTCCAGTAAATAACAACGACAAGAAGGGATAAATGATGGAAAAAAATTTAATGTGTATGTGTGTGTTAAAATAAAAATATATGTATGGCTTGTTTTGTGCAAAATTAACAGAGAGAAAGATGAAAAATAATTAATTAGTAATAATTGCTGTGAAATATTAAGCAAATCACACACACACATCTGCAAAAATGAAAGAAATTATAAATAAAATTAAGACAAACGGAAAAGGAATTAATTTGGATATTTTTTGTTTTTAATAATTTTTTCAAAAATGCAAGAGAAATTATTTGTGATGAGAAGTAAATAATTATTTATATAAAAAAAAATTTGAAATTTATTTGCTGGTGGTTCAGCGATGTCTATATGCATTTCATTGTTGCTGTAACAAATCGTCAGTAGACTTCAACCACACATTTTGAACAGTCACAAACCTCTTATCTTATGTACAGACTTTCAAAAACTATTTGAGAATTCACAAATAATAATATTTTTGAAAATCACAAAAGAAAAATAAGCATAGTAGGCTTAGAAACTTATACAAAACCCAGCAAATAATTTATATTCGATATGAATCTATTCTATTTTTCTACACCTTTATACAATTAGAAATCCATTGGATAACAATAAAAGTAATTATAAGGTAAAATGAAAAATAAAATCTAAATTTAACATTTTGGGTTTTGTATAAGTTTCTAAGCCTACTATGCTCAAAAAAATATGTGAGCTTATTAAATTATTTGTGGTGGATTGGATTGTGGATTGGAGTTAATTGGATTAGAATCTTATATATAAAAATACGGCACAATTTTTTTTGTAGTCCTCTAATATGTATGGTTTAAAAGGAGTTTTTGTGTATATACATTTTTTTTTTAATTTTAGCCTCAAAGTGGTAAAAAAATTGTTTTAAATTTACTTAAAATTGGTACCTGCAAACACAAATGTGTCAAGTGGTCGAATTTAAACCGCAGGGCGATGCTTTAAAAATAAAATTTTGACAATGTATTTTAGAAAATTGTGAAGCAAGCGGTAGAATTATAACCTCCAGCATTAAAGGCTGGTTCGATGAAACTAATCTACATATTTGCTTGAAAGACTACAATTTTTTTTAAGGAGAATTAACACTCTGACAATGAATGCCTAGTAATAGTAGTACTAGGTGTTACCTTCTTTAGGGAAGGGATAGTGAAAGAAGAGATAGAGGAAAGCTTCATTATTTTCCAACTCTGTTTTTTTTTTGCATGTTTCTAATTGTGCAGTGTTGCAGCGCCTCTGGTGTCAATGAACCGTATTAAATTTTTTAAGCTTTGTTTAGTAGCCATTTTATTGATTATTTTACTTCGCCGATTATTCTGCTACACAACACCGACGAAGGAGGGCGCTCTGATGTTACATTAGGATTAGTATGCGCTGAATCCGGTGTAATTCA
This sequence comes from Tachina lurida, assembly GCA_944452675.1. NCBI lineage: Eukaryota > Metazoa > Arthropoda > Insecta > Diptera > Tachinidae > Tachina > Tachina lurida. Next base: position 8,554,304 of record OX101754.1, read on the forward strand.
GTGATCAGTGTCTATGCCTTCATTACTTGAACTTTCCTACAACAACTGATACAAATGGGCATTAATGCACTTTGAAAAATGCGCGGGTTGTCGTTTTAATAAATGTAGGAGACCGGGCTAGAACCCAGGACCTTCAGTTTTGTGGTCAACATGCTAACTATATCAGCCAACGCTTCCCAATAGAAATTTGGTTTAAAACTCAAAAAATTTAATAAAATTTAAATTTTGTGTCCTGATAACTCAGCCACAGGACCAATTATCCACTATTCGACGCTTAGCCTTTCAAGCGATATAGAAGCAGCCTTTAATGCTGGATGACGCTTTAAATGGAAGTATACATGGAAAAACGAAAATGTAACATTATCTAGACAAAGGCCGAAAGAAAAAAGCGTAATAATCGGTCGTTATTCACATAAATAAATTTTTTAGACATCTTTTTTGAAGTTGTCCATTGAGTTTAGAAAGGTTCATATCCTGAAGAATACAAGTCAATGAATATTGAATTATTAGACAAACACCAGCACAATGAAGTGCGCTACAGCTTAATTATGAGCGGTCATGTGTTTGGTAAATTTAAGTGGAACGCGAGACTTTTTCTGCTCGTTTAAGTTTTAATCATGAAGTTTTCCTGATAAAACGACAACCCCAGAAATGTTTATTTGTGTACATATCGCTCATTTACTTCAATAGTGTCACAAATCAAAAAAAAAACAGTTTTGCAGAAAACGCGTTTTAAGTTTTTAATTTGCATACAATTCAATGAAGACATGAAAAAACATTCTTCTCTCAGGAGGTTATGTTACAAGCTATTTATATACAATTTTTACAAAGCATATAATACGAAATGCCGCATTATTCTTCATTAGTAACTCAAAAAACTCACTTTTTGAGTTATGACACTATTGGAGTAAATGAGCGATATAAATGCGTATAACCACATATACATACATGTCTATTAACTATCTTATGAAGGAAGTAATTTTAATAACCTTGTTTATAATATCTAAGAATTTTTTTATATATAAAATATAAGTCCTTAAAAAGATATATCTACTCTAGCAAAAAATATGTCCTTTGAAAAAATCATTCATGTTGTTTAAAACTAAAAGAAAAAAAAATTGTCACGGTTGACTTTATTCATACATGTGCATGTATTTTCATACATACGTTTTTAATAATATGAAGAGTAAAACTGTTTAATATATACATACATAAATATGCTTCAAAAAGGACCTTCATAACAAATACATCCTTTCAAAATGTTATTAAAGTTTTAAAGCTTCTTCCTTTAACTCTTATGATTGACCTTATTGCTTACTACAATATAAACTTGAAAGAAGTAAATGCATTTTAATGATTTTGTTCACTTGTTTGTTTTCAACACAAACTAAAACATTTTGCTTATCAGTCAAATGTAGCCTTAGAGCAAGTGTTTTAATTTAATGTCAATGCCATTGACTCTTAATTTTGATGGTCAAAGGACAATGTCATTAATATAAACTATAAAGTTGTGCGACAGTTATTTACCGATATGGAATCTTTCAAGCTGAAGGTTGTGGAAATTTTAAATAAACAGTATATTTATACATACATATATGTATGTAATATAATATTCGTTATTGATATCCAAACTGCATACCTACAATTACATGCATATAAATAAATGTTTAATTCAATATGTATACATGTTCATATGTAATTATTTTTGTAATGCAAAACGTAACCAAATCCATATGTAATATGTATGTATGTGTTACCTATCACTGTAATCAAAACTCTCTTTGGCAGCAAGAGTGCATTATAATATATAACAGACAATTTCATTAACAGCAAATAACAACTGTTTATATTTCACGGTTCATGTTAATAACGCCTTCAATGTTTAATTGAACTTGAATTTAAAGGTTTTTCCTGTACAAACTAGTTAGAAGCCATATGTACACAAACACACAACACACAGCCACACGCACCCCCTCACACAGGAAATCATGTAAGCAGATGTAACATTAACAGCAGTGTTGCCATTTTAGCAGTTTTACTACTACATTTCAATATTTTCTCACCCGAAAAATCATTAATCAATGTTCTTAAAAAAATGCTAAATTAAAGTTCTATAAAAATGTACTATTTTTTTTTAGCAGAATTGGATGAACATTATTTTTAGAATGAGAATAAAATTTATTTTGCATGATATTGGTGGCACTTTACAATTGCTATATGTACATAAATCTTACTTCAATTACAATTTATTGCAAACTTTTAAAGCAAAATAGTATTTTAAACAAAGTAATGCAAAAAAATTATCAAAAAAGTAAAAATATAAATTTTCTAAAGTTTTTTCGAATTGTCTGCATTGTGCAGAATCATTCTCTGGCAACACTGATTAACAGACAATCTACATTGAGAGCAAGGCTGCCAGAAGTTTTGCGAAGAAAATCATCATTTGTCGGAAAGAAAATCATATTTTGAAGAAAAAAATCATCACAAGTCCAATTTTTTTTTTCAAATAATAAAAGTAACAATTGACATATTTACAGTGGACAAACAAAACTATTCAACGTACACCAATTTCAATTTGTTTTCATCAATAAAAAGGTATTTACTATATAAAAATTACATTAAATGAAAAATTAGTTAAGAAATTCAAACAAAATAAGTATTCGACATTGCCAATGTTCTTATCATATAAGGTACATATCGCACCCTAAATACAAAAGGGGCACAACTCAAAAAATTTCAGATGCTGAGTAGTTGCAAACAACTGTTGATACTGTACAAATGACGTAAGTATGTCACATAAAAACAACCATAATGGTATTTTATATTCTTCAAGAAGACTGTATTGCAAAAGAAATTGTTGGGGTTGTTATAAATTTCTTCAATTACCTGTTTTATAAAAAAGCAAAAGCACTTTTATAATTTTGAGTTGTGCCCCTTTTGTATTTAGGGTGCGATATGTATGTACAGGAGTGATGCATTTTGGCTTTTTTTGGTTTAAGGCCAAATTAAAGATTTAAAAGGGCCAAAATACCTTTGATAGGGCCAAAAAAGTTTTTTAATGTACTCGACTATAATCTTTTAATTTAAATAAAGACCAAAGTATGTATTAATAATATGTGATTTATTTTGTTCAGAGCAAAAACAGAAGTTAGCGAGAAAAGTTCAAATTTTTTAAAGTATTTGTTGTTAAATTAAAGTAAATACATATTTTATATGTATGTATGTATGTATGTTGCTTAAAAAACTAAATTTTGGTTTAAAAAAACATTATTTATGTAATTCTAGTTTTATTAAACATAATCTCTAAATTCTTAATCAGTTCCTCCATTTACCCCTGTTTAAAAGCATTTTTTTGTGTTAAATTTTAAAATATCTTCATCATAACAATTATTAGAACTAGATTTCATTAATTTTTTTTAATTGTATTAAATATGACACAGTATGTTTTACATGACGACGATTTCTTCTGTTATGGCCTGTTTCACAATATCGAAAGAAAACGCTCGACTGAAAATGTATATTGAAAACAAAAGCGAATTTTCAAATTTTATTGTTGTTTTCAATATAAATTTTCAGTCCTGCTGAGGATTGGTGAATAGAAAGAGTTCCTTGAATAATTCTTTATGTATTTGTTTACATAAACGAGTTTTAATGGTAGAAATCCTTTTGAAAAATTTACTTCTACTTAAATCTTTGAGCTTTTTAAATTCTGGAACTTGCGTTATTGCCTATTTACTTGTTTTGTTTCATTTTGAAAAAGTTTAATAGCAAGTGGTATAATACTATTGGTTTCAAAAACGTGATCTGGCGCAAATTTCGGAAACCAGTTTAAATAAAAATCTTCAAAAATAAAAGTAGTTTTTAAAACGAAGAAAACTCAATTAAAAAGTGTAGTCGAAGCTTTGAAGGAATTAGTTGAATTTTGAGATAAAGGGGCCACAGGGCCACAAAACATCCAAAAGTGCCACAGTTGTTTTATACTCTAAAATTTAGAGGCAAATTTCTTTTCCTTGGCGACGAATGACTTCTTTTAAACGATTTGGTATACATTTGTGCAAGATTGGAATATATTCCGGACCGGTTTTTCGTCACTTCTCTAACATGATTTTTTTTTGTAAAGTGACGTTTTTATATTTTTTTTTCTAGTGACCCCAGAAGAGGAGGGATAGTTGTGCTCTCTGCCCTTACCAACCTGTTTCCATGAAGACGAATATTTTCGTTGGAACAAAAATTTTTTCTTTATACCTACATAGGTGTAGTTATTGATTAACATTCTAGAACAACAACGAATATTGTACATACATATGTATGTATTGAAAGTAAAAATCATAATTTGCCAAATTAAAAATCATCATTCGAGAACAAAAATCTTAAAATCACATTTTGGTCTAAAAATCATCAAAAATATGATAAAATCATCATTATGGCAGCACTGATTGAGAGTTTTGTTATCTCTCAAACATGGCTTAGGCTCTCACACACTGACATATAAATCTGTTAAATTTCCAGTTTTTTTTTTTTTGTGTTTTCTTATACATATTATGTAGATAAGAGTGCAATTGAATTGTTTGTTGTTTTATTTCAATATGTGTTAGTGAAACTGTTATTGTGGGGATATGTGTATTTCATCATTAACATAGAGAAGCAATCAACAGCAGAAACTGGCTTTGGACTTGTAATATTCAGTGTTAAGGTCGTATTGCCATATTTTATGATTTTCATGTAATTTACTCTTTTCATTGTCTTGCTTATTTTTTTATAGTACGAGTACTCGTGTATAGCAACTATAAATGTACAAACACATGTATAAAGGAAAATTTGTTGTTAGCGGTGTTTTTGTTGTCATGGCTCCACTACACATTTTCTTATAAAATACATTTGCCCACAACTATGAAAGTGGTCTAAGTCATTTGCATTTTTGCTTCGAAATATTAAATAAATCTTAAAAAAACTTCAATTAGATATTTATATAAATACCTATGTATTAACAATAATTTTTTCATGAGTTTTTTAATTAAAAAAAAAGGCTGAAGAACATATTCTATCGTAATATTAAATAAATTTATATTAATCGAGACTGGTACAACTCGAAATTAAATGTTGCATAATATAAAAATATTTTTTGATTTATTCAACAGTAATATTCTAAATACATACATATCTCGACCAAGTAAATACATATGTATGTATGTATATGACTTAGGCAGACCACTTTGAAGGGCACAATTTTTAATTAATGAATTATTATTGTAGAAGTTTTTGTCTATTTCGGTATTTTAACGCGGCAGAGTCAAAAATGCAATCAAATATATACTACAAAAAAATCTTTTGCAAGTCTGCCCATACGAATCCATGCAAAATCACCACTACACCCAACATAATGGTTAATTAGGATAAGTAAGTCGGTTCCATTTCTGAATTCTAATGAAATCAGGCGAATTTATTGTATCAATAGATCAATATACTTGTTGAAAATGCATCTAAAGCTGGTCTCAAGGTTAACATATGTACATAAAACAAAATCATTACGCATAAGCACGAACAACACCGATCCTCTAAAGATTCAAGAACACCCACTTCTCGATGAAGAAACCTTCTGTTATCTCGGTAGTACTCGTATTATAACAACTTCGGGTGGCAGTAAGGAAGATATTGCCAAAGCAAATCAAACTTTCGCGCACTTAATACGATATTTAACTCCAATCGCATAACTCTTCGCACCAAAATTAAACTATTTAATTCAACGTAGTCAATTTTATTATATGGATGTGAAACATCACTTCAGAAGACTCAAATACACTCCAGGTATTTGTCAACCGGTGCTTGAGAAAGCAAGTAGGTATTTTTTGGCCGGAAACAATTACAAACAACGAACTATGGCCAAAAACTAGACAAAATCGAATCGCAACCGCCATTCGTATCACGAGGATGAGCTGGCTAGTTCATACCTTTAGAAAAAGTCATGATGACGTTACCAGGAAAGCTCTTGACTACCATTCCCTGATTTAACTTTCTGATTACTACCTCTATTTTACAAAGGAATAGATTATGAATTAATAACTAATAATAAAAAGGTATTTGTAAAGAAAAAAAGATGACTTCTCATGCTTTAAATTAGTTTGAATCTATTGAATAATAAATATAGGTATATAAAAAAAAATCATTAGTCAACTTGGTAATTTCAAATATTTACCAAGCGTGTAGTAAATTTTCGATAAACTTTGCTTTTTTTGATAAACTTAACTTGAATCTTTGCTATTACAGTCGAACTTCCACAACTCGAACTTCTCTAACTCGAATTTTCTCTAAGTCGAACTAGTTTGGTTGGCAGTAGCGTTGAAAGAACAAATCACATACAATTCTGTAACTCGAAGTCTCCGTAAGTCGAAGTTTTTTTGGGATAATGGTGATTCGAGTTATGGAAGTTCGACTGTATTTGCATATTAGTGCATTTCTTGTAAAACAAAAATAACCTATTTTTACAATTGAAACTAAAACAACCCTGTGTAAAAACAATGTCAATTGCATATACATATGTACATATGTACATATGTATGTATGTACTAAATAAAATATACATAGATACACGCTTCTTACTCATAAATTCTAAGCCCCAACCTACCTCAATGCAATTAAGCGAACAAACAAAACATTCGTTTCGCAGAGGCATAAAATTAAACGATAGCAAAAAAAATAAATAAATAAAAAATAATGCACGCACAAGCACGGTTGCCAGAAATGCAGATTTATCTGGATTTTGCAGATTTTTACCCTCCAAAAACACGAAATCCAGATTTTAAGATTTTTTGGCTAAAAACGCAGATTTTTCAACTCTAATTATAGTGCAATTTTTTTTTCATTTTTTCTAATACTGCTACTACTTCTTGTTTCTTTTATGAGTGACTGACTCATAGTTTAGAGAGTTAAAATTTTTGAACTTAGGAAACATCGTAGAGAATATATTATTTTATCTTCAAGACTTTGCAAAGTAAACTTTGCGTGTGGAAAATAGGCGGCTTTTTCTTATCAGTATACTTATTTTTGCTTGAAGCTTTTAAGCTTATTCTGCCGTATTCATAAAAAATAGTTTTAGTTTACGAAAGCTTTACAACACAAATTTTTCTTTGTTAAACGTTTTGTAACCCAAAATAATATTTTGAATATTACCTATTTTGTGCTACATATTATTGTGTACGTAATTTTTAATAACATATTTTGATAGTCATTCTATAAAAATATATATGTTGTACATGTACATCCATATTGATGTAAATTTTTTTAATAAAATATTAAAACAGTTGTTTAAAAAATTGCTTTGAAGATTTTTTGAAGATTTTAAAAATAAAATCCAGATTTTGCAGATTTTTTCGTGAAAAATTGTTGAATTTTGCAGATTTTATCCTTAGAAATTCTGGCAACACTGCGCACAAGCCAAAAATTAAATAAATGTAAGCACGCACACACAAGCATATGTATGTAAATATATGTACATACATATGGGTGGGTGTGTGTAGTTCTTCTTCTTGAAATTTTTGTAAGAGAAACACCGCAATACAAAGAAAGAACTCTACCTAACCCAACACACTTTTACTTACGTATGCAAGTATGTAAAATCCAATACATATGTATCACAAAAAAGAAATTAAATTAATTTATAACGGGAAAGAGAGATTGATTGTAAGAGAGATAGAGAGAGCAGTCGTTAAAACACCAACAACGACAAGTGTAAAGCATTAAACACATTCGACACAGCAGGCTACACGAACACACGACTACAAATGCTGCCAGCTACATTTGTCGTCCAAAGTCAGCTACTTAATTATTTTGAGAGCGGCAGCAGCATCGCAAACAGCTGATATTTACTTATTTTCGTTTCTCTATAAATATTAAAATTATTGTGTTGAAAAATATAATGACTGAGGTAAATTCAATAAATTCTATAGTAGCTATTGCTAAAATAGTGAAGATTGCTTACACAGTTAATGAAGTAAAAAAAAAATTAAACAAAAAAAGTAAGCGAAGATGGTGGGTTCGCCCGGTAAACTTAAGTAGAAATTTCGATGGATTTTTTGAAACATGTGTGCGGCAGCTGAAGGAAAAAGACGAGGAACACTTTTTCAAGGCAACGAGGATGTCCGTAACCAGCTTTAATTTGTTGCTTACTCTTTTGAATAATAAATTGGAACGATTTTCCAACAGAAAAGCCATTGATCCCGAGACGCGCTTGGCCGTAACAATAATGTAAGTGAACTTGTGAGTGAACAGTACCGAATAATAAAGCAACTAATTATTTCAGTTATTTGGCACAAGGATGTAATATTCAAATGTTGGCTTGGGCATATAAACTTGGGATTTCCACTGTTCGAAGAATCATATTCGAAACATGTGAAGCTATTTGGGAAGAGCTGCATGATGTGTATTTGTCACCCCCAAATGTGAGCGAGTTTAAATCCATATCTGACAAATTCTATGTGAAAACTGGTTTGCCAAACTGTTTAGGAGCCATTGATGGGAAACATATTCGAATAGTTTGCCCAAATAAAAGTGGTTCCTTGTTCTATAATTACAAGAAAACTTTTAGTATTGTGTTAATGGCAGCATGTGATGCCAACTACGTTTTTACTTATATAGATGTCGGAGCTTTAGGAAGCCAAAGTGATGGCGGCGTATTTGCACGAAGTGGTTTTGGAAGGAAATTGTTAAATGAATCTTTGGAGATCCCTGTCAGTCAAAAGTTGCCTGGCACTTCCACAAATTTTCCATTTTATTTTGTAGGAGATAATGCATTTCCATTAAAAAAAAATTTAATGCGTCCATATCCTGGGCATAACTTGCCACAAGACAAAGACAAGTTCAACACAATGCTGTCGAAAGCAAGAGTGCATATTGAAAACTCGTTTGGAATTTTAGCGAACAGATGGAGAGTACTACACACAACAATGCACGTCTCGCCAAAAAATGCAGACAAAATTGTGTTAGCCACTGTTGTACTTCACAATTTTTTAATGCTTAAAAATGATAGGAACTACTTTACCATTGAACTTGTTGATCACTGCTGTGACAATGAAGAAATTCAAGGTCAATGGAGAGAAGAGTTAAATTCCTTGCCATCAATTCAATATAGAACAGCTAACCGTTCATCCGCAACAGCATTTCAACTTCGGGATGTTCTTAAAGATTTTATAGATAATAATTCTATTCAATAATATACACATGTTTAATTTCATTTCATAAAAATTTTTATTGGTAAATAAAAAGATAGTTTTCAACAAAAATATGTACATTCACTGAACACTGATTTATATTAGATATTAAAAAAGCTAAAATAAAAAACATAAAGCAATGCACCATAAAAATAAAACAAAAAACGCAAATAGTTTTCATATACAAAAAAAATATGCAATGAAAACTAAAAACCATAAAATCTAAAGTATTTTGTATATCACGATAAAAACTTTATATTGAATACATACATACATACATACATGTTTAAAAACAAGAACATAAAACAAAAACAAATATTTCCAACAACAAAAGGTAACGTACAACGAAAACTAAAAACTTCATTTTAAATACATATGTACATACATGTTAAAAAAAGAAAAAAATTCAAAATGTCAAAAAACAAATTAAAAAAGTAATAAATAAAAGAAAAACGTAAAACAAATAAACTCAAAATATTATATATGTACATATGTAGGTCATGATTTATTAAACTTTTGGCTATTTAAGTATTGGCCATCATTAATAAGATTAGTGATTAACTTAACAATAACAATTTGAATGAAAAAAAAGGAATGACAATGTTTAAAATTTGCAATCATAGATTTTAATACAATTAATATTGATTAACAATATACATAATAGTACTTTAATTATTAAAAATTTTGAATTTTGAATATACATAATAGTACTTTAATTAATTCAAAATTTTTAATAATTAAAGTACTATTATGTATATTGTTAATCAATATTAATTGTATTAAAATCTATGATTGCAAATTTTAAACATTGTCATTCCTTTTTTTTCATTCAAATTGTTATTGTTAAGTTAATCACTAATCTTATTAATGATGGCCAATACTTAAATAGCCAAAAGTTTAATATGTTATGACACATGTGTATTTTAAAATCTTGACTAGACTTTACTTACTTTAAATGAGATCAATTTAATTAATGGACTTCATTCTCACTTATCCTCCCTATTTGCATAAAATTTTTCAATTTCTGAAAATACTAACATAGAGACCTTGGCCTCAATGGCATTCACCGCACTTGCTGGCATGTTGGCTTCTTTTATTTTTGTTGCCAGGCTCGCAAAATGCAACGATGTTGAATTTTGCTCCTGTCTTTGGCCTACAGCTGTCCCACTAATGTTAGCTATGCTGGAAGCAGCCACCGCAAGAAATTCGCTAAATTGCACACTGTTATCTTTCTAAAATCATATTTCAAAACTACATATTAATATACTGATAAAAAACACATTAGACACGTCCATACCTTTTTTTCCCTTGATGACTGCGACGCAGGTGTTAGTAACTCTTCACTAACATTATCAGCAGGAGATAGCGATCCTTCAACTTGACATAAATCTATTACCTCAAGAAGATCATCGGAAATGTTGCCAGTTGTGCTGGAAATACGAATTAAAATGTGAATGTTAGTACGTATGTACGCACTTGTTGTCACTGAACTAACAAAACTTACCTTCTTGCACTCGTGACATCATCCAAAAACGACATTGAGTCATAATACCTCCATTTTTTTTTAATTGCTTCACTGCCACTTCCAGAAGCAATTTGCTGCAACCTCTTACAGCGCTTATAAGAGTCTCGCAGCCCCTTCCACCTTTTCTTGCATTCTACTTCTGTAAAAGTACTCAGAATAAAAATTTTAAGAAAATGCTATGACAAAACAAAGGAGTTACCATTTAAATCCAAACTCGCGGCAACTTGTCTCCAGACATGCTCCTTTTTTTTAATACATTTATAATCCGGCTGGCCCAGGTCATATAAAATTGCACGGCTGCGCACTTCTTCAATTAACTTCTCGTCAATATCCATTTTTTCTATATAAAACCTAGCAATAAGATACATATGTGAATATGTAACAATATATATAAATAAAATAAATACTTACAAAGCACTACAATTAAAATAAAACAAACAAAATAAAAACAGTGAACAATGTAAACAAAAAAAGTAAAGTTGATAAATTTGACAGCTGTTTGGTTCATTTCAGTGGTGTCACTTTAATTTTTTTTAGCGGTTTTTTAAACAATCAAGTGGCTCATGAAGGGAAAGAAAAAAGTCAAAAACTACGCAATGAACTAAATACATATATCGTCGGTTTGTTTCTGGTTTGCTGCAGACATAATGTATTTTGGATATACTTTGCCGCAAACTAGAAACAAACCGACGATATGCATATTGTAAATAATTTTAAAAGAACCACACGTATTTCGCTTTCTAATAAACTATATTAATGACGCTTTTTTAAGCATCGCATTCCATGCAGCCTGTAAAATATATGTACATATATACAAGAAAAGGGACAGATATATAAAGAAGTATACCGAATATTCCAGAATAACTGTGCAAATGAATATAAAGTTATTCTGGAATACATAAAATATCGATATGCATGTATATGTAATTAAGATTCATGTATGTACATACATTGTATTATTTAATGATCGTCATTAAATAATAATTGAAAATGATACAAAATACAAATTTCTATAAAAAATTTAATGGATTCGTACAAACTAATATTTTTAGCCATTTATTTAAATTTCGTTTAGGTTTTATCCATTTATTTATTTTTGGGAAAAATATTCGTATTCGGCTAAATTTAACGAATACGAATACTCGAATTCGTATCTAAAAATGGTCGAATTAACGGCAATTCGAATACGTCTCTATACGTATCAACATAGGGTTGATACGGAGAAAGGAAAACATTTGGGTAGATAAGTTTGTTTGTATAAACAAATTATTGTTTTTTTTATTAAACGTAAGCACACACATACATAAATAAAAAATATATATTTTTGTTTTTAAATTAGCTGAAAAAAATTCATATACTTAAATGCATGAACATTAAATATGCAAATCGTCGGTTGGTTTCTGGTTTGCTGCAGACATAATGTGTTTTGAATATATTGTGCCGCAAACCAGAAACCAACCGAAGATATATAAATAGAAAATAAATATTTGCTGATTTTCTTTTTTTTTCGAATCACTTATTTATTTAACATTCCTTGATATATTGACATCACTTACTCATTTTTGTAGCCAAGAAAAATAGAAATAAATCTAAAGTTGGCGACAGCTACAACGGTGGTCGTGTAGTCGTGTAGCTTGCTGTCGTCAAAATAATTGTTACCATAAGAATGTATGTATTCTATTTTTGACAGATTGTAGCTGGTAGCCTGCTGTGTCGAATGTGTTTAATGCTTAAGGGAGGCTTTTCAAGATAAACTAGTACCCCACTTCCTATTTACGAAATCCATACAAACAAATTACACACACGCACACCCATCAACATATGTAATTATAATTGAATTTTAAGGAAATGTAAACAGAAATTAAAAAGAGTGATTGCATAAAAAGAGAAATAATGAATGTTAGATTACAGTAGATAATCAGCGTGACCGTTTGACCGACTAAAGTGGTAAATTGCCACTTTTATGACTGCCTTGTCACTTTTTTCCCCTTTTTGTCACCTTTTTTTTCAAAGTGATTTATATAATAATACATTAAAAATAAGAAGTTTAGTGTAGTTTTCTCGTTTTTTTTTTAATTTTGCCCCTTTTATTATAAATCTTCTATTTGGTGCCACTTTTTGAAAAATGTCATCAGTCACTTTGTAGATAATACAAAATTTAAAATTTGTATTAAACTTTTATGCTAATTCATGCTAGGGCTCACTATCTTAAACAACTGCAAGACTTTTAAAAAAATGTACAACTCTGATCTACAGTAGTCAGATATGGCAATTTCTGGCAAACCTGGCGATTTTTCAACTTGTTTTCAAAAGAAACTGTACACCTGGTTCTCTTATATCAAAAGTTTTATTTCGGTATTAAAAGATAAACGTTTTTGAAACTTTTTTGTCATCTATAAAACATTATATAATGCTCTTAAAATAAATGAATAAAAATTCAAAATTCCTTAACACCAACAACAACAATTGAACCAAAACCAAAAAACCCTGTAATTTTAATGCGTCAAAAGATATTGTACAGTCTTACAATATGCAAAAACAAATCTGTGGCAAAAAGGAAAAAGTGCTTAAGTCGAGATAAGCTGATTTTGAGTTAATGGTACCTCTGTAATCTGCATATTCGAAAGTACCCCTGGTCAAAATCTTATTTAATTTGTCTGATTTTTCAGGAAGTTATAGCAAAATTAATTGCGACTTATCTTTTTTAGACTTCTAATGTCATTTGGAATAATAGCTTAATTAAGGTTATACTTTGGTATATTTCAACTTAAATGTATTATTTACAGTGTGTAGAACGATGTTTGCTTAAAAAAATAAGGATTAACAGAGAATTTCCTAATTTAACTGTAAAAGAAATAAATTTCTGAAAATCGACTTGAACGCTTAAAAGTGCTCTCCAGCAAAATAGTAAAATATGACTTAAGCACTTTTTCCTTATTGCCACAGAAATAATGGCTACTACTTTGTTTGATTTCCATTTGCTTTTAGAACTGCTTGTAGCTTGCTCGGCATCAATTCCATAAATTTATTTACTACTTCCATTGACATTTTTGGCCACTCTCCCCGCTAAATTCCCTTCAGAAGGTTTTTGATGGTTATGTTTCTTTTTCTGGAGTGTCTGTCGAAATTCTTTCAGAAATGTTCAATTATGTTGAGGTCCGGCAATTGTGGGTGATAGTCCAGTTATTTTGGTGTGTGATACAAGAACCAGTCTTTAAGTATTTTGGCGGTGTGAACAGGATTTTTATCCCGTTGGAAGATTTATGCTCGAATTAAGATAAATTTCAGCTATAAGTGCAGCGCAAATATCAGCAGAAGTATAGATTCTCTGGATTGAAAGTTGGTGTCGAAACAGTCCACCGAGCGCTACATTCGTGTAGTTTATATACACAAGTTCTAAGAAGAAAACTACACAGCTCTAACTAAAATGAGAGGCGACGCCTAGAATTGAAAAAAACATTAAAAAATCGTTGAAAATCGTTCGTAATTTTTACAGAAGAAAGCAAGTTTGAGGTCTTTGGGAAGAAAAAAGTTCTAAAATTTGGAGAAGCATAATTTAGGAATTAAACCAAAACAATATTATATATGCCATAATGATCCCAAGTATGGTGGGATTTCTGTGATGGGGTGGGGCTGTAAAGCGGGAAGAGGAGTGGGAAGTTTGGTATTTATTGACAGTTTAATGAACAAAACCGACTACTCAAATATTTTAAAAGATAATTGGGCGCCAATATTAGAGAAATTAAACTTAGATCGAGCATGAATCTTCCAACACAACAAAAATCCGCGCATGAAACAATCGATTTATTGCAGCAAAAAATTCTGATGTCAACTGGCCACCAAGATCATGTGATTTCTTCTTTTGGGTATACTGAAATGTCGGGTTTATACGAAAAGTCAGAAACAATTCCTGAGCTCAAATAATTGAGATACAGCCACATCTCTGTGAAAAAGTCATGGAAAATTGCCCTATCATCAGAGCTCTAGCGCCATTTGATGGATATTTTAAGCTGTATATAATCCAAACATGTCTTATCTACAATCCTATAAAAATATCACAACTTTCTCTAAAATAAGTGTTTTTATTTTAAAACGAAAAATTGCATTCTTACTGAGGCACACTTTTTTATACCGATAGCATTTTCTTTTTGTCGAAAGGATGTTTTTCGACTTATGCTGTTCTTGCTTTGGAGTATAAAAATGAAACGAAATATAAAATCCTTAAAAAATTATTTTTGAAGCAGTGAAAAGAAATCTAATGATAAACTTTCAAGGGCCAATTAATAATTTAGCAGCATGTTATAATATAACAGAACATGTTATAACATAACATACTATGTTAAAATTTTCACTTTCGGTTTTTCAACTCTCATCTGCTAGTAATGAGAGTGAGAGTTCTGTGTTCTATGCTAACATTAGCTCTTTTAGAATAAATATTAACAGTGGATCTTTTTAACTGTATGCATGTGTGTGTAAGTTTTTTTTTTTTTAAGGGGCAGTGTAGAATACTTGGCGAATAAAAGCAAATTTTAGTCAGAGAAAGTACGTTAAATGAAACAGTTAAGAAACCCGTAATGTATAGAATTTTGCTAAAATAATATTTTTGTGAAAACAAACGGAATTACAACAAAAACGTTAAATTGATTTTGGAATACAGATAAAATAATATTCCAAGTAAAAAAAAATTTTTTTTAATAAAATATTTTCTAAAAGAAATATCAATAAATACAAGTAAAATAATTTTTAGCAAAAAGAAAAAGCAAAAGGTCATATAATTATAACAAAGAAAAAAGTGGAAAGAAATAGTGAAAAATTTTAGTTTTGCTAAAATTATTAAGAAAAATATACAGTTTTTCAGTGTTTAAAATAAGGTATTGTCTATAAAATTTTGCATATGCTACGTAATTTTTTTTTTTGAAAAAAAAAATTTATGAATAACAAATTTGAAAAAAAAAAAATAAACACGAGTGCCTAAATATTTACGTACGTAGTATGTAGGATATATAAAATAATAAAAAATGTCCTTGTCCTTGGTTAATGCTAAATGTTATAGCAAGGTTCCAAACAACAAAACAGCCTTCCCTAATAAATAAATATAAAAAAAAAATTATGGAAAGTAATAACATTACATTTGTTTAACAGCACTTGCTATTCAATGAACAATAAAATAAAAAATAAAAAATTCATAAATAAAACAGTAAATAATGTTACAGTTAACAGCTTAGAAATTGGCCGTAATATTGTGCTCTTGAAAAATTTACAGAAAATAATAATGGCATTCTCTTAATATGTTGTACCTCCCTCGCTCTACTGCTGTACACACAAGTTCTAATTGCTGGTGTTATTTTTTTTTGCAATGAAATTTTCAATGCTACATTTTCATACATACATGTACATATGTATAGGCAAGTATGTTTGCGTGTTTTATTTCGTGATTTTCCTCATTGTCGTCATTCACTGTCACTGCCAATGTCAAAGCTTGCTGTTATGTATCGCTGTATGTGTGTGTACGAGTTTTGTTTTTATAGGTGTGTATTTTGTTGTGTTGTTGTTGTAAGCATTTTATACAATTGTGTGAACAGTCAGGCATGGAAAATAATGTGGCATACTAAAATGGTATTGAACTTAAAATATATTTGTTTGACCTTAAACAATATAATAAAAGTATTGTAATAGGAAAGCTTGATCTTTTGTGTGGGTATTGTATATAACTGGCTATTGATTTTCATTAGACAGAAGAAGCGTGCTCTGTTAAGAGTAAATATAATGTATTCAATTTGCCATCTCTGATTACAGTTACCTTACACAAAACATTTAGTTGTTTATACCGTTATTATTAACAGCGGAAGTGCGTTGAAATGCCAACGCGTTTAATTAACACATAAAATGTTTATGATTATGATGAGCCTAACAGCTGTTATTGCGTTGAACGTTTGAATGTTTTTAATAGAATATTATTTGTAGAGGAAAATTATTAAGGGGTTTTTGCAATGTTTATGAATTAGATATTTAATTTTATACGAAATTGCATGTAATTTTTGTTGGTGTTTTATGCCAGAAGTAAATTAAACTAAAATTATGTTTACTAAGCAGCTTAGAATTTTCTACTCAATTTTTTTTTAATTTTGAAATTCCACTAGCATTAGATTACGATATTTTATATAACGAACTAAATTTTGAAAAATTTTTATTTAAAATCTTTTGAAATTTCATAGCATGTTCTGTAAGTCGAATCGCTTTAAATAACTAGCCAATGGCTACACAAAGAAAACAGTGCCTACTAAATACCTCATAAAATGGAACAAAATTAATAAGAAATATCTATGGTTTTTTTTCAATAAGGAAATCTTATTAATTTCATAGAGAAAACCTTTTTGAACAAATCAAGAAGAAATCTTGTAGTTTTTATGAGGTTATCTTATTGATTTTTTCAATAAAAAAAAATTGCGTCTTTATTCTCTGTACTTATGTATTTTCATTTAAATTCCATACCATATACATATGTATGTATGTACGTATGAATGTAGTATGTTGTAGATGTTATTTATTTATACATACATACTACATAAATACATACACATTAGGTTAAATTCTTAACTAACTTACTCACCAAGTATTGGACCAGCAAACTTCTACCTGATAGACAAGCACTATATCCAATATGCTAACAAGCAGCCTGAATAACCATTGAAATTATTGTGCAAACATTCTTATACAAAAATGAAAAAGATCATGAATAAAATTGTCTCTACGTCTATTTATAGATATGAAATAACAAGACACCTCATAAAATCAAGAAGATTTCCTTATTAAAAAATCAATAAGATGCTTTACACATACTCATATAGGAACCTTCTAAAATCAAGAAGAAAACCTTATTGAAAAAATCAATAAGGCAACCTAATAAAATCAAGAAGAAACCCTTTTTAAAAAAATCAAGATGGCAACCTAATTAAATCAATAAGAAATCCCTATAGTTTACAATTTATAAGAAAACCAAATAGAATCAAGAAGTTTTTATCTATGGATTGTTTTTTTTTTTTTTTTGGTGCCAAAAATAACGGAAATTGAGTAAAAAAAAGTTGTGAATAATAAGATTTCTTCTTGATTTTATGTGGTTTTCTTCTTGATAAAATTAATAAGATTTACCACATAAAAACAATAATGAATCTCTATGAAAAAATCTTCGCTTCTTTCTGCTGGGATACCCCTTAGCCTAAAAACGGTTCATATAGAAAATCTTCTTGATTCTATGAGGCAGTTTTTTCTCTGTGTAGTTGGTTTTCTATAAAATACTCGATTTCACTACATTCGAAATTAAGTTCGAATAAACTATTCGTTTGCGTTAACATTAATGTGATATCATAATGGACCCAATTCTGTCTCTCTGCGAGTGGAGGTTCGGCATAGCACCACCCTTCCCAACCTAACGTTAATGTGATTCTGTAATTTATTTTTTACGATAGTGTGCATTTGTGTTTTACTCCCCATTTAATTGTATATCATGTGGCATTCCTGCATACAAAATGACAAAGTAAGCGAAAAGCACGTAGAATAATTAAAGAAAAACTAAATTAATTTGAGCTTGTTATTTTACTTTTTTTACTTCAATACCGACAGCGAATAGCGTTAAAATATGTTACTGAATAGCAAAGTCGTAATAAAGGTTACTGAGACCAAGTACAGGTATGTTTAAACCCAGCCTGCCCAAAGTAGCACCAGAGTGCCGAACATCAAATGAATACACATAGATTACTCTCGTGTTTCCCTCGATGGCCAGCTCTGGTTTACACGATATTAAAAATTAGTAAAATTTATGTGATTTCGATTAGGAGTATACCAAACTTTTTAATTCCTATTGAAAGCGAGCAACTTACTGGGATTTAGTTTACGGAATAGGGGCTATAGATAAGCTAATCCCTACTGGGGTTTTTCTTTCTTGAAATTTGCTTTTAAAATTTTTTTATAAGATTCTAAACAAAAAAAAAACAATTAAAATATCCAATATTTTATGATTTCACACCTTTTTTTTCAAAAGACAACGACATATGACAATCAATTCAAAAGAATTAACAAATAATTATAATAATAAAATAAATTGTGTTTACCGAATTATAACAAATTAAATAACAAAATAAATGCGAAATATAAAGTAGACATACATACATGTACATATTTGTTTGCTATTCTAATAATGAGAATAACAATAACCATGAAAATAAAAGAAATAATTTATAAGTTTGCGGCAGCAAATATTTCAAGGTTATCTCACTTAAAAATTTATAAAACACCTTAGGTTAAATGACAAAAAAAAACCGCGAATTTAAATAAAAATACACTGAACAAAATTAAGTGTTTAAACAAATAAAAAGTGAAGTGAAATCAAAAGCTTAAAAATAAGCATTCAAAAAATAATTTATGAAATTATATTTTGGAAAAGAAGTTTTTAAAATTTAAAAATAAAAATTATAGCAATAGTGAAAAAATAAAAATTCTAGAAAAAAGATAAAAAAAATATTTAAAAAAAACCTCTCTTCTTTTTAGGTTTAAAAATGGCAAAAACTAGAAATTGTCAAAAATTATTATAAAAAAATGTTATGAAAAATAATAAAAATATAAAAAAAATATTCTCTCTTTTTAGGTTTAAAAATGGCAAAAACTAAAAATTGTCAAAAATTATTATAAATTTTTTCAAAAAAAAAAAAAAAAAAAAAATTTCAAGCTATAATAACAAATTGTTTAAACTCAAACTAAATCAAACAAAATTTTATATGCCTACATACAACTATTATAATCACAAATTATAACATATTATATACAAAATAATCACATATTAAGTATCACGAATTATAAACTTATAATTTAATTATATATTTGTACGGTAAACATCATAATTTTTGGATATTATTTAAACGCCTGTAATATATTAAATCAAACTCAACCAACAAAAACAACAACAACTATTATTAAGGTGAGAAAATGAAAACTCCAAGTTTTACATTTTCAAACATTATAAACTCATTTAACATATCAAAATTTTTTCCTATTTCCTTTCTTCCTTACAGTTTTCAACAACATCTCATAACTATTATAATTTTACATAATTAACATTTTAAATCCTCAAAACCGTAAGAGTTAAAAGAAAAGATCGGCTTAATTTAAGCAACTCTTTCAAAGAGTATTGAGCCACATCATCTACCACTACAAGTATTATTAGCAGCATATTAAAGCAAAACCTTCATTTCCCCTTAACATAACTGACGACGATTTTATTGCAACGTTTATGGCAGAATAATTTTTGGATTATTTGTTAATTAAACAGCATTAAAGCCCTTAAACAATTCTCTCTCACTACATAAATTATACTCATTAGCAACATAAGTTAAAAGCAACAGCAGCAGGTTTTAAGAACAACGTGAATAAAACAAAAACTAACAAATAAATTCAAAAGAAACTGAAGCCAGGATAAATAATTTTTCATAATAAAATTTAAGCAGAAGCAGCAGCAGACGACGGAAGAAAACTAAACAAAAGGACACCTCTAGCAAAAAAAAAAAAAAAAAAAACAAACAAAAGTTTGAAATATTAAGCTATTTTTATAAAATATTTATTAATTAAAAGGATACCATACATATTATATTAAGGATTTTTTACATTATTTTTGCCTAAAAATTTCATAAGAAAATTTAAGCTAAGAGAGAAACTTTGAAGGCTGACTAAGAGTAACAAATTACAAAAAAAAAAAAAAAATAAGAAATAAAAATTAAACAAAAACTACTCTCAAAATAATTAATAAGCATAACAATAGTAAGCAGAAATTGTAAAGGTTTAATCAAGCAGAAATATTTAAGAAATAAAGAGAAGAGACTGATTTTTTGTAAACTAAGGAACAAACCACACACACACACATAAAATAAGCAACAGCTGCAACAGGACAAGCAGAACCAGGAACTACATTTTTTCTTTTTAGTAATTAAGCTCTCAACCTACTAAACCCATTCACTTACACACACTGTCTCTCTCACTCTCATAAAAGTTAGTAAACGGCCCGCCAAAGGCCAATGAGGAATTAAAATCAACCAACCAGCCATTAACAATAAAAAATTCTTTAAGATCAAACAAGTGATTTGGATCTAATCCACTTATCTTACCTAAAAACAAATTAAATTAAATTAAAAACAAAAACTACAAATATACACAAAATGTTGAAAAAACTGAAATGTTTGGAGGCGGTTAATAACCTGGCCCGCGAAGCCGCACAAGCTTCCGCCTCCTCACTTCAATACAATCATGGCAATAGCTTAGCACAGACCACAACCAGTGTTAAAATCATTAAAACTGAGCCATTGGATTTCGAAATGCTACATTTGGAGGAAAACGATCTGAGAGAGCGTAATTTAACCAGAGATAATGAGACCACCACCACCATAACCTCATCATCCTCATCATGTTCCAACAGCAATAATAATCAAAACGCTCATATAGCAACATCCACACCTCCACAACGTTATCAGCATGTGCAAGTGCAAACTGTGCCACCCCGTCAGGGCATAACCAATACAGGGGCAGCCCAAAAAGTTATATTAACGCCTCGTATAGAGTATGTACAGATACCGGCTAATAGCTCGGAAAGAGGTTTAGCAAACGGAGGTGGTGGTAGTGCTGGTGGTTCAAACCAATCACCGCAAATCATTATAACCCGCACATTGCCTACAAACAACACATCAGTCTCTTCAACGCAACAGCAGCAGCAACATCACCATCATACACATCACATACCACGCAGACACTCGGCCAGTCCCTCCCAGTATCACAGGGTTGCTTTAAACGTCGGCCACAACAACAACAACAACAACAACAGCAGCAATAGTCATTCAGCGCCTTCATCGCCTCCGCCTTTACATCACCAGCAACAGCTGCAGCAACCAACCGTTCTCAGCTCGTCAGGTTCGCAACATGTGCGTGTCATAAGGGATGGCCGTCTGTATGAGGAAACTCACGCAAACTCCAGCATGCCTCCGCGCAGGCATTCGGTATCGCCGCCGCCTTTGCAACATTACACGCGTTCCGCGCCGGTTTCACCAGCCAACGGGGTTGGTCTCGTTCGACGCTATACGCCGCAATCGCCGCCTTTACCGCCTCCTACCAATTCCGCCAATCAACTACATGCTGCCAGCTCTTCAACGTCAGCAAACTGCTTACAACAAACGACAGGATCAGCAACAGGTCAGAAATATATCATAACTAATACACCAGCCACACGAAAGTATGTGGTCAATTTGATTTCCAATTCACCATCAGCCTCAATCTACAATACAGCTACACAAACATCGCCATCGCCATCATCATCGTCGTCGTCATCGTCATCATCATCTGGCTCCCAACAACATATAATCATACCAACAGTGCCACAATCACAACATCATCATCACGCCCATCACCAGCAACATATAGCCCATCACTCCTCCACGCAAGCTACAAACTCCTCCATATATCATCACAACAATCACTCAAGTACTCATCATCATCTCTCAGCCCATCACCACAATTCACCATCCTCTTCTTCTTCATCATCATCAGCATCATCCTTGAATTCTGCCAACTCTTCTACTTCTTCTTCCTCCACTACCGCTCATATATTTCGTACTCCTCCCGTAGTGTCCAGCAGCAGCGGCCATCACTCTTCGTCCTCATCTTCCTCTTCAACAATGTCTTCTTCTTCAGCTTTAAATCAAATCAATAACTGCAACACTGCCATGCGTCCGCCACCACCACCGCCCCCTCCCAAAATGAAACACACTTCCTTGGGTGGCCTAAGCAATCATGGAGTTTTAGTTGGCAATAGTGGCAGCAGTGTCAGTAGCATGGTGGGCGGTGGTGGCCAAATGTCTTCTTTATCATCTTCAAGTGCACAATGCATTCAATCAAGCTCTTCATCCTCCTCCTCCTCAATGGGCAGCTTGAATGGCAACTGCGAGGAGCCCTCAAGTTCGATACCCGATTTAGGTGAGTTTTATTGAAATTTATTTTAAAACAAAAAGAATATTCAAAATATGCTTTTGATTACTTTAGACTGGTACTCACTTATCCTATATGATCCTACGACTATTGAAAAAATACAAACCTTGATCTAATGAATTGTTATGGTGTTTTGAAAATTTTCATCAACTCCATCATACCACCCGGGGTGGTATTTTCTCAAAAGTCGCACTGCTGTGTAAGATAGTGAGTACCAACCACCAGCCTTTGGTTGTACCAATATTTATAAGCTTCTATAAGATAATTATAGGACCAGGGGGCTTGTTTACTTTACAAGGGACTGATGATGATGTTATAGGGTAAGATAATGCTGGGTTTCAGGCCATTGCAATGTTGAGAGAAAGGAGTGGGCCGATGAATTGGCAAGATTGGGATCAGAATTAGATGCTGTAGTGGCAGAAAAGTCGGTAAAACCTCCGATTAGCCACTATTTCAGGGAACTCGAAAAATGGGTTTTACAAGTATCAGTAGGAAGGATCACAGATTCTCACGGTCCTCATGGCCAAGGCTTGAGCTGAGAAAGTGAAAAATATTACTGAGTATGAACAAGAGATTTCTAAGGGTTCTTGTAGAGGAGTCTTGTGAACCTGGGAACCCATATTATCGCAGACTATGCGAAAATGCGCCAGAAAGACTGCAACATATTTTGTCTTATTTCCCGAGCTTACAACGCCACAGATGAGACAGTGGCAGAAGTGTCGGTAAAACCGCCGATTAGCCACTATTTCAGGGAAGTCAAAAATTTGGGGTTTAAGCTGGGAAAGTCCAAAATATTATTGTGTATGAACAAGAGGATTCTACGGGTCCTTATAGGAGTCTTGTGAACCTGGCAACCCGGACTTTTGCAGCCTGTAGAAAAAATTAGCCAAAAAAACCTGGACAAAACACCAAATTTCCACGTTAACAAACTTTTCGCCTTTTTTCCCCGATAAGTGGTATACATATGTTACATTGCCCGAGGTTATAACTCCACAGACTTAAATGGCAGAGTACTGGTTTCCAGGAGAAACTATAAGATGTCAAGAAGTGTAAGCTCGAGGATATCAGCGGGTTCATCATGGGTATAAATTGGCTTAATGGCAGGTAATGTATGCACTGATTCTCATCGAGGTACCGGAGGGGGAAACTAGGGATTCACAATTAAACTATAGGTCTGGAAGTGGAAGTGCTAGACACACCTCCTACTCTGCAATTCGACGCGAAACATAGAATGAAGTTAAGAAACTTTTTCTAGTTGTTAATACCAGGGTAGAATAATAATTTTAAAAACTTGTTAGATCTGATTTGTTTCTCTACGCCTCCTATGGACAGATGTGTTGCAGATTAACGTGAGCACCTGGTCTAAACAGCGTATGAAGGTGAGAGTCCAATCATGGCCCCATGAACCCTTTGGAAGCACCATGAGACTTACCAAGAACACATACGAGTAGGTTGCAATCACTGAACATAGTTATCCCTGCACTATGACCATGTACCTTCCTGAGGTACTTTAAGTTAGCTAAACTCTTGCTTCTAAGACCGTAGTCAAAACAGCTTCTGTTGTATGGCAACAGCACCTAGAATAGTGTCCGGCTGACTGCGTCACGCCAATCACGTAAGATTCTCCGTGATCACGTGCTGCATACCCACAGCGAGTTCTCCAACAGAATTCCTCAGCACTTACCAGCACAGTGAGTTTACCGCTCATATTGAAGCAAGACGAACGCCTCTATTAAACCCGTAGGGTACGACGAAGTCTAGGTTTTAGTAAAGAACCATGCCGACACATTACACCGACACAACTTCTAGAGCAGCTCTGCTATCGGGACAACGGTGCTCTTGGTACCATTTGGAACTTTGACCGAAGGTTTATGGTTGAAGTCTGCTGAGGATTTGATTGAAGCGCCAATGAAATGCGTATATAGACATGCCAAACCACCAGCAAATAAATTTCAATTATTATAAGCTTTATGGGTAAAAAGCCAAAGGTACGCTGAGAGAAAAAACCATTTCACACCGTCTAGGGTACACGGGATTGTCACGCACGTAATCTCCTAAGAGATTCACCTGTGGGACCTGCTCCTATTGACACACAAAAAAAATTTCATTTAATTTATTTCACGATAAGCTGCACAACACAAATTCGAAAGCATTTTCTCTCGCTTTATAGCAGCAGCAGCTATAAAGGCTGGGTTTGCACACGGCAATTTTAGTTGAGCAACTTTTGAGTTCATGGGCGAGAGAGGAATATTTTATGAATCTCATCTCTTCACTATATTCTCTTCTCTCTTCCATAAGCTCAAGAGTTGCTCAACTAAAATTAACGTGTGTGGACGCTAGAACAACATATTATTTGACTGACTACAAACAAAGGCATTTCATTATTAGGTATGTTCGGCATGTCACGTGAAATCAAAGCTTAAATTAGACGTGACGTAACCATAATTATACAAAACAGCTGTTCGAACCAAAATTATGGGAAATACTTTTTCATTTGATTATAGGGTGTCTCGCCATAACGCCATAGCCGTTACCATTAGAAACCAATTGAATTTTTGTTAGGTTATGGCTTTATGGCTATAGCACGTCTAATTTAAGCTTAATACTATCGCAACTGCCATAGAATTGTTGTTGGAGATACATATGTATGTATTTATAACACCAATGCTATGGCAATACCGAACAATTTGATTTCACGTGGAACGTATGAGTATTTAATTTGGAAAATTCACTTTGTAACTTATTCAGTTTTTGCTATCTCTCTCATCTCTCAACCAACTGCCATATTCGTGTCAAAGAGCATTAATTCAATTTCATTTTATTTATGACTTAATTTTAACGGTATTTTGTTTAAAAATTTATTCAAACATACACAACATGTTTTAAAACAGACAGCAATAAATTGTAATAAAAACAAACAAAAAATAATAATAATTTACAATCATTGCAACGGAATTGAAACTGAATTCAATAGAAAAATCCCAGACTGCATTTTTATGACTCTAATGACAACTAGTTGGCCCTGAAGGCTTGCAGATATATGTAAATATTTACTCAGTTACAACAGTTAGTTAATGAATACATTTATCTGCAAGATACTCTCTTGCTCTTGCACTTGTAACATACAAAATGTCTCTACAACAAAGTTGTGCTGTCAAGTTGACAAACACTATATAGAACTTAGCGAACAAGGAAATGCATTTTGCCATAATAGTTAACAATTATATTTCTATCAATAAAGTTAACTATATCTAACAATTAAAAATTCACAACGAATTAAAAAAGACGTACGTAGTAACAACAAATTGAGGTCAGTGTAAAATATTTTTTGAAGCGGATGTTTATTTCACAAAAGCTTTGAAATATAATATAAACTTTTTATTATTTAGAGTTAAAAGAAAGAGAATACTCTAAGCTGTTAGTATTTCAGCTCGTTTTGTTTTACAAAATCTATTCGGAGAAAAAAAAACCAGAATGTATTATTTTTATAATTATTATTTACAAATCTTGCCGTTATTTAGCCTCGTAATTGGAATAAGACAAAAGTGTAAGTTTATGTGAAATTCAAAAGTTTTGTCTTTCACAAAGAATATTGACTGGAGTACTTTTTTTTTAATTAAAAAAGAATAAATAAACTTCAATATACGAGTACATACATAAACAATTAATTTAGAATATGCACTTAAAGAAATTATGAATGATATACCGTCTCCCTTAGATATAGAAAAAAAATTCAAGAAAGTACTGTATTTAAAAATAGTACCATTCGAAAAGAGGTATAAAAAGTGCCTTTGAAACAAAATATTTTTTTAAAATCCATTTTCAAAGTTTTTTTTTTAAGAAAAAGTATTTTTTTTAAAGAAAAGTACTTTTTGAAAAAAAAAATGAGAAAGTACTTTTTCAAAAAATTACCATTCGAAAAGATATATGAAAGAAAAAAAATACCTTTTGAAGTTCCTTTAAAAAAAAGTACTGTTTAAACATTTTTTTTAATGAAGTATTTTTTTTTTGAGAAAAGTATTTGTTGAAAAAGTATAATTAAGAAAGTACTTTAAAAAAAAAATACCATTCGAAAAAAGGTAGGGAAAAGTACCTTTTAAATAATATATTTTTTGAAAATAATTTAGAAAAAAGTAACAGTCAACATTTTTTTTAATGAAGTACTTTTAAAAAAAAGTACCATTCGAAGAGGTATGAAAAAGCATTTTTCAAACAAAACAGTTTTTGAAGTTCCTTTTAAATTTTTTTTAATAGGTCCCTTTTTTAAAATATATATTTAAAAAAGTACTTTTTTAAAAAACTTCCTTTCGAAAAGATGTATGAAAGAGTACCTTCCAAAACAAATTTTTTTTGAAGTTACTTTTGGAAAAAGTGCCTTTCAAACATAAATTTTAATGACAAAGTACCTTTTTTTGAGAAAATACTTTAAAAAAATTTTAAGAAAGTACTTTTTAAAAACGTACCATTCGATAAGAGATAGGAAAAAGTACTTTTTAAACAAAATAGTTTTTGAAGTTCCTTTTAAAAAATTGTTTAATGGAGAAGTTACCTTTTTTTAAAAGTACTTTCTCAAAAAAAGTTATGAATTCCAAAAAAGTATGAAAAAGTACTTAAAATGTTTTTTGAAGATCATTTTGAAAAAAGTGCCTTTAAATTTTTTTTTAATAAAAAAGTAAATTTTTTTGAGAAAGTATTTTTTGGAAAAAAAAATATAAGAAAGTACTTTTATAAATTAATACCATTCAAAAAGAGATCTGAAAAAGTACCTTTTAATCAAAACAGTTTTTCAAGTTAAAGAAGTACCTTTTAAAGAATTTATTTTTTGAAGTTCCTTTTAAAAAAAGGACCTTTCAAAATTTATTTAATAAAAAAAATACTTTTTACCTTTTTCGAGAAAAGTAATTTTTTAAAAAAATTTAAGAAAGTACTTTTTTACAAAAGTACTATTCGAAAAGAGATATGAAAAAGTACCTTTTAAACAAAATAGTTTTTGAAGTTCCTTTTGAAAAAAAGTACTTAAAAAATTTTTTAAGAAAGTACTTTTTATAAACGTAGCATTCGATAAGAGATAGGAAAAAGTACCTTTTAAACAAAATAGTTTTTGAAGTTCCTTTTGAAAAAAAGTACTTAAAAAAATTTTTAATGAAGTACTTTTTTATTAAAAAAAAAAATCAAAAAGTACTTTTTAAAAAGTTTTCTAAAAAATTGTTTTTTTAAAGTATCTTTGACAAAAGTACCTTTTGAATTTTTTTTGGAAGAAAGCACTTTAAAAACGTATTAAAAAAAAAAGTTTAAAATCCACTTTAAAGAAAGTAGGTTAGGATGGGTGATGCTATACCGCACCTCTACTCGGGTACATTAAAGAAAGTAAGTCTTAATTTTGTTTTTGTAAAAAGTATCTTTGAAAATAAAATACATTCGAAAAAGTGTTTCTTAAAAAAATACGTTTCGATAAATTGCTTTTTGAGAAAAATACTTTTTTGGAAAAAGTACCTTTGATGACTTACATATTTGATCATAACGAGCCATAACCGCCAAAAAGCTTAACCGACACATTTTTTGGAACTCGTTTTTTTACGAAAAGCGATTATTTATTTATTATGGCAAACAATCGATTTTGGTAAAAAAAAATTAAATTCGAAAATTATTTGCTTAAGCTTTCTTTAGGCGGTTATGGCACGATAAGTTGAAACTGATCGAAAGAAGTTATTATAAAAAGATTTAAATTAGCAAATAAAAGATAAAATTTTTTTAATAAAATTCTAAATTACTCGCAAAGCTTTTAACAATTTTTCTCAGTATGTGCAGTGCTTATTGTGTTAATATTTATTTAAACATGTTTTATGCAGCGTCTTTTTGTTACCCCCTCTCTTCCTCCTTCACCACTGTTTGCTTAATTATATTCAGATATGTATGTACTTGTGTTGAGACTTTGTTCTATTATAAATTTTGTTGATATTTGCTGCAGGTTGCTTAATTTTAATACCATTTATATGATATGCATTGACAACAGTTGCACTCGAGCTGAGAAATTTAATTAATTTTATTTTTAAATTTTAATTATTAAAAAGTTTTCTCCGTTATTGTACGTGTGTAGAATCAAACCCATGTAATGCAAATGGACCCGAATTTGAGCCAAGTGTAGCTGATAAATTACTATAAAAACATTTGTTTAGCAACATGTTTATATGGAAACATTTAGGCAACATACAATTTTTATAATACGAAAAATGTATTTATTGAAAACAAATTTAAATGGAAAGTTAAGCTTGAGAGCAAATTTAAAACTACAGGCAAATCCCGGTATAACGAATCTCGCTTTAACGAAAATCCAATATAACGAACGTCCAAATAGTTTACATTACCAACCTTATATAGCGAATAATATCCTAATTTTATGCTGGTTATAACGAATGATAAAGAAAAAATTGCAATATAAAAAACAAAAACTTGCTAGCATCATATTTCTAACATTTAGTTCTAATTTATCCCCTGTTTGTGTAACACGTTTGATTTAAAAATCTTGGCGTTTTTGTAATAGATTAAAGAAAATTTGTACAAGTTTCCTTTAATCTATTACAAAAACGCCAAGATTTCTAACTCAAACGTCTTACACAAACAGGGAGTTATATAGCGTAGGTGTGAATTTGTTGTTATAACGAATTATATCGCTCGTTATACCGGGATTTGACTGTAATTGAAATCTGTTGAAAATAATATTATATACATATATACACATAAATAGATCTTAAAAATTTCCTCTACAGTTTTGCCGACATAAGAACATTGTTTACAAATGTTGCCCAACTCAATAACAAATGTTGCACAACTTTAGCTGTCATATTCCCAAAAGCAATTAATTTCCCTGATTTTGAATCCATTATAATTACAATTATTTTGTTGCACAACAAATATATAATTTAAAAAAAAAATAAAATAATAATTTATGTAATAATCGTTGCTATAATTCAATAACCAAATAAATTAAACACTTTTTCATCTAATTGAATTTATTTATTTTGCTGCTGTTTTATTTGTTTGAGAAGTGATTCAAACACTTAATTAAAACTGGTTATTTAATTATTCCAAGAAATACTCATACCCTGCTTTTATAAGCCAAAAAGAAAAATAAACGAAAAAAACAGAATTCAGCAGCAAGAACCCAATAGATACGTTTTTATATATTTTGTCGGTCTTTCTTTTTTTTGCTGCTCGAACCATCAACGAAATTGAAAGTGACAGCATGTGTTTTCGCATTTAAAGCTTCCATATCTACTGTTCTAAGAATGTGTTAAGTTTGTTTGTCTTTTGTGCAACAAAATTAAAAAAAAAATAAAATAAAAATGTTTCTTAATAATGGAACAACTGGAAACATTTTGTAACTCGGGTTGTTCGTTCTCCTGTAGTGTGCTCTCAAAGTTCGTTAAAACACTTTCATACGTTGGCTTGACTTCATTTGAATTTATTTTTTGTTTCTTTGCTTTTAATACGTATGACACATATTGATGTTGATTTTATATTTATTTACTTGTATTTTGCGTTTTTTTCTGTTTCGTTTTTTTTTTTTTTTTGCTATAAAAAGTCAAGGTTGTCCACATTGTTTCGCAGAATTTGAAAAGGCACACACACACAAATAGCCAGACAATAATTAAGGCAATAGGATAAGAAAGAAAGAAAAAAAAGTTAACTTTTTTTTAAGGAAAAGCAATTCCTTGTTCTCAGCTCCTAAATCAAACTACTGATTTATAAAGCTTAAACAGAAAGTTATTTGAAAAAAAAAAAAAAAAAAACCTGAAGCTCAGTAAATTAATTTAAGTAAAATGATTAAACAACTTATTTAAACTGAACTTCAGAATTTATTAGGAGTAAAAATTTTCAAGAGAGAAAATTTAGAATTATTCTAGTTAAGTATTCAGTTTAATCAAACAGCATTAAGGAAATGTTGCAGCAACATGTTGCTAAGGAGAAATTTGCAAATATTAACTCAAAAGTGTTGCTACTGCAAGAAAAATAAAATCCGCAAAATGTTGCCTCAACATTTGTCAATGGCAAAGGGACTTTTACTTTCTGTTTTAAAAATTTAGCATTTTTTTTAAATAATTTTTGATAAAAAATGTTTACCTCTTTTTGTTAAGCATTAAAATTCATTAGTTTAAAATGAGATCATAAAAGACGTTTTGAAAACAAAAACAAACAAAAAATTAAAAAAAAAATATTTTAGATTAATTTTTCTTTAAGATTTGCTTTTAAGAAATTTTATCTTTCATCAAACAAAAAATTAGCAGAATTGCACAACTGCTACTGAAAAAAAAGTTTGCAGAAACATTTTACAAAAAAAAAAAAAAACTGGAATTATTTTCTGCTATACAAAATCATTAACTTTAAAAGAATTTCTAGAAAACAGTAGTTTTCCTTAAATAATTATAAAATGCTGCAGCAACATGTTGCCAAGATTAAAATTTTTTCGATTATACGACTATGCTACAGAAAATAGTTAACTAAGAATTGTATAAGAAAACAGAATAGCTAATATAAAATGTTGCAGCAGCATGTTGCTAAGGCAAACAAATTCGAACTTATTAACAATATAGACCAAGTTAAAATAGACATAAGTTAAAAAAAGGCGTCTTAATTTATATTTATGTATTTCCATATAAAAACATTAAATTTAATGAAGAGTTTCTAGAAAACAATTTCAAAATGCTGCAGAAGACATGTTGCTAAGGTTAAACTTTTTTGGAGATGCTAACTGAGAATTATAAAAGTAATCAGAATCGCTAGTAAATATATATGTATATATAAAAAAACATTAACTTTAAAAGAATTTCTAGAAAACAGTAGTTTTTAATAAATAATTATGAAATGTTGCATCAATATGTTGCTAAAGCAAACAAATTCGGATATTATAACTAATACAGAGATTAGCCAAAATAGTTTCAAAAAAGGAATATTAATTTAAAAAAATATTCCAGCAACATGTTTGCCAAAGATAACAATTTCAAACATAGTTGCTTATATGCATATGCAATGATATTACATGTAAAAACTGCTTCTTATATCGAATAAACATGTGTAAACAAAAAATTTTGCATCAACTTACGCAACATTGCTACAGAAAACCAAAAAATAAAAACTTAAAACATATTGCTACAGATGAAAATTCTTTAAATATTTTCTAATAAACCCAGCTTATACGTACAAATAAAAAATGTTGCAGAAACATGTTGCTGAAAGTACGGAAACAAATTTTTAATTAGCTGATACAAATGTGTAAAGTGTATAAAAATTAGCCGCTTTTAAACAAATATTGCAGCAACATGTTGCTAAAGGTATTTTTTTTTAAATAGCTTATACATATGTTTTCGGTGTACATAAAAATAAGACGTATTAAAAAATATATTGCAGCAACATGTTGCAAGACATATAACTTTGATTTACATGAAATAGCTTATCATATTTAAGACATTACTTCACCTACAGTAGTAGTCTATAAAAAAGTGTAAAAAAATTAGTAGCTTTAAGAAAATGTTGCAATAACATTCTCGTAACACAGCAGCATGTTGCAAATAATACATAACCACGAAGATTTGAGTTTACTTATCGTAATTAAAATGGTATTCTATACAAGTGTATAACGCGCATTAAAATTAGTCGCTTTTAAAAGACGTTGCAGCAACATGTTGCAAAAGATAAATAACTCGAATATAAGAATTTACACATCTATATATGAATGTAAACATGTAGATTTACTTAAAAATTATTGTGTCAGCAACAATTACAAAATGTTGCAACTTTTAAAAAGTTTTGCAGCAACATGTTGCAAAACATAAATAACACGAATAGAAGAATTTACTAATCTATACATGTAAACATATAGATTTACTTAAAAATTATTGTGACAGCACCAATTACAAAATGTTGCAACTTTTGAAAAACTCTGCAGCAACATGTTGCAAAAGATAAATAGCTCGAATGTAAGAATTTACTTATCTATATATGTAAACATGTAGATTTACTTAAAAATTATTGTGACAGCACCAATTTCAAAATGTTGCAGCAACATGTTGACATATTTAAATACTTAAGCAAACAGAATATATATTATGGCCAGTAGAAGAATCGTATTGAAATTATTATTTTTGTAATATTGCATTGAGTGACTTGGTTTGTCACCAAAAAAAAACAGGTTGCAGGCACATGTTGCTGAACGTTTTCACGTTGTTTGAACAAATTATATTTGTATTATAATATTAGTTGAGGAGAAATTTTACTTTTGGGTTTTATTAAACATATTTTAAGTAACATAAACAAACATATGTTTCATCAATGTTGCTGGCAACATAGTTAATTTTAAAAGTATTCTGTGCATTGACCTTAACGTCCAAGCAAAAATTTCAACACATAAAAATGTCATTATGAGTTAAATTTTCGTTGCTTGGTGTAATTAATGTGCTATTGAAACAAACAAAGCATAACGGAAGCATCAAACTCGAATTAATTATTTCAGACAACAAATTAAAAATTTAAATTGTCTGGCTGAAAATTATTTCAAAACAACTTTAGAATACAAAAATAAGAAATTTTAAATAATCAATTAAAATATAGTATTTGTAATATACGTAGCTGAAATTATTTGCTAAACGCTTTTAATTATAAAGACAAATATTTTATTATTCTTTCTTGCTTTTGAGCAGTTTTATTAATTTATTTTTAAAATGAACAATTCAGGAAATATATTTTTTATTTATATAATTGCGTTAACAAGTGCCACCCACACTTTTTTTTTTTTGTTAATCGTCGTTTACACTTACCTCAACTTAAATATAACTAGAATTTTATTAAATTAATGCTATATTAGTGTCAATGTAAGTTTTTTTTAAACTCTTTTGCATGACAAAGAGTAAGAAAGTACATTATTACAATAAAGTTGAAGAAAGAAAAAAAGAAACAAAAAAAAAATTTCAAACATGACAGACATATACTGTTGCTATTCGAGCCATTTGTATAGCTATGCTATTTATGTCACCACACAAGAGCTAGAACGTGATTTTCATAACAAAAATAATCGACACTATTACAGTTATAAATTTAGTTTTGTTTTGATTTCTTTGTACTTAAAACCAGTGCCCCGTTTCTGTAACTTGTGAGAAGTGATCGCATGGAGTAATATTAAATAATTATATTGGTTATCCTATTTTACACAGGGATACTCACATAAAACCTTATATATAAACTTACAAAAAATACCAACATGTACAGTTTTTTTCTTACTCACCCTGTGTTTCACAGGATGATAAAAATTTTTTCGACTCGAGAAGTTCTGACATTCTTTACAGAAACGAGGCACAGGGTTTGATTTTGTTTCGTTCTTTGCAGTGAGTGAAACAAAAATAATGAGAAGGATTGCTCAATTTTTTTTTGTATTGTTTTTGCACATGAGCGCAAACCAGAGAACACAGCCGATAACATAAGCAATACATTAATTTAATCGTACGCCTCTATAAAATAAAATAATGGGAAATAAATGGAAACGTTTTGAAATATTTGAGGCGAATTTGACAGCACATAATATAATTTTATTGTATTGTTAGTTAACAGATTAAGTTTGTTTTACATATGTGTAGCTAAGCAGCATAGCTATAATCGGGTGTCCTAAGACACCTCTCTTCTTTTTTTTTTAAAGGGTGTCTTGAAATTTAAATTAAATAACAAACGCCGTTTTTTTGAAGAGACTTAAAACAAGAAGACTCAATGCGATCACAGAATTACTATCAGTGTTGCCAAACTTTTTTCTACTTTTTTTTTTAAATTTCAGCAAAAATAAAAATTTTCTTAAAATATATAAGCCGACTTAAAAGCAAACTTTTATTAATGTTATAAAAAAAACAATTTTGGTTTATGAAACAAATTTTGTGCAAAATCTTTTGTAAATACAGTCGAACTTCCATAACTCGAACTTCTCTAACTCGAATTGTCTCTAACTCGAACTAATTTGGTTGGCAGTAGCGTTAAAAGAACAATATACAACATACAATTATGTAACTCGAAGTCTCCGTCGAAGTTTTTTTTGGGATAATGGTGATTCGAGTTATGGAAGTTCGACTGTAATTTTGTTTTTGGATTCAGGAGTAAAAAAAATGATGTTAAATGCTGTTTATTTTTATTTTTTCGAACGAAATATGTAAACTAAATATACGGGGGTGTTCTGCAAACCACGCGTTTTGAAATCGTGCAATTTCCAAAATCGAAAAACCGAGTTGTACTGATCGGACGATTTAGTGCATTCGAAGTTAAATTCGAATAATATATCTTGAGCATCTAAACCACTAAAATCAATTAAAAAGCTGCAATAAATCAACTTTTTATTTGAGCTCTTTCCTAGAAATTAGGCGATTTCTAAACGTGCGAGTTACCGAACACACCTTATAGTTAGGAATTTTAAACTTGTTTCCCCTGTTTCTAAACTATCAAAGATCATACTATTTTTATTTTGGGTTGCCATAATTTCCGGCTGCTATTTTGTTAAACACTTAAAAAAAAACAACATCAAACGATTAAAGGGAAGGGAAATTGTATATATAATTATTATTCAGACGATTATGGCAATGTGTTTCTTTAGTACGAAACTACAATCACGACAACGAACTTTTTCCTAATGCATATTACTATTATACAAAGCCAAGGGTAAAGGTAAATATAATTAAAGCAACAATGTTGCGAAACATTTTAAGCTTTGGTCATAGCAATTTTAGTTTTAATTAACACATTTAAATAACAACACAAAGAGAAACAAGAGATCTCAAGAATTTAAAAATTTTGAAAAAAAAATTACCAACATGTTGCTGCAACTTTATATTTAACTTTTGGGAACGAAAAACATTTTTTAAACTAAAATGTTGCATTCTAGGATTTTTTTTTTCACTATTTTTGAAACTGAAATATTTTTCTATAAAATATTAAGCTTTAGAATTCGTGTGACAAAAAAAAAATGAAGAGAACAAGAATACAAAATTGGTAATTTCTATGTAAACATTTGTTTATAAACAATGTTTTTATTCCTCCTTATTCTGTAGCTAGATATTTGTCGACGTCCCGTCATGCACATGCTATTTCCCCTGCCTTAGAGAATATGAATAGACTGTCAATAGCATAGAATTGTTCTCGAGTGCGCGTAGACAAACCTCAACATTTCAGTATTGTATTGACGACGGCAGATTGAAATTACCAACAATTCATATACGATCTGCGACTCCAACAATATGAGGGTCATTAACTCAGTGGCTTTTTGAAGAAACACAAGTTTTTTTTTTATATAAAAAGTTATTTTCTTTTTCAACATAGTCTGCTTTGAGTTCTATGCACTTAGTCCAACGTTTCTCCAATTTTTTTTAACCCTTGAGAAAAAAATATGATTTGACGAGGTCATTAAAATAGGCGAGATTATTTCAGCGTTGGCGTCAAATATATTTTCAACGAACCATTTCTTTAGGATTGGTTGGGTACAAGAAATAGTCATTAGGAGCTAAATCTGGAGAACAAGGCGGATGAGGGAGCAATTTGTAGCCCAATTCATGAATTTTTAACATGGAAACTGCACATGCATTTGTGGTCGTTTGTGCACAAACGCGGCACCCATCTTGCTGAAAGCTTTCTCATATCCAAGTGATTATTCAAAATTTAAACCACTGAACCATGTGAGATGTCTATGGCTTTCTAATTTCAATCTCCGATCGCCTTAAACCATATCGTGAATTTTTTCAATTGCTTCAAGTCTAGAGACCTCAACTCTGGGGGTCCAGAATGTTTCGTGTACTACTTTTTTACCATTGAAATTGATGGTGAAGAGTACCCATGTATTTATCAAGCTTAGCCTTGGTTCAAGTGATGTTTTATCCCCGCAAAAAAAATTATGGTTAATGAGCACACGAAAGTTCACTTTTTTTTCAATTTTCTTCTCAAAAGACACGGTAGTCTGCTATCAACGGCAGCATGACTCAACTTGTTGAAATTTAGACAGGAGTGTTGCCATTTCAATTAAGAAGCGGGAAATTCAAAAAGACACTGAGTTAATGAACCACCCTCGTATGTTGTGAATTAAGGAATTGCATTATTTTTTTTAAGCAATAAATTATTAAAAAAAAATATAGATTTTAGTCATTATGTTGCCTTAGCATAGATATAAAATTTTTAGTGTAGAATATGTTGCGGCAACATTTAATTTCTCGAAGACATTTTTATTTTCTAAAGCCTGGTACTCTATTCGAATATGCGAAAACTGTTGAGCAACATAGATTTTTGCTAGCGAGATATGTAACATATACCACATGCAGCCCATTTAGCGATTTTGCTAAATTTCTGGCTTTTATTGCTTGAATGTATGCAACATTGTTTAAAATTCCGTGCGAAGAAAAAGTACTGCTCATGTTGTGTCGCAGCCAATGAAACAAAAATGATGCCAGAAATAGTTTGCATGGAAAAATATGCTGCCAGACACATTGTACATATTTTTCGCAATAAGAACAGAGTACTACTTTTGCGAATTTATTTCGCAAATATTTCATACCTTATACTTTTAGACATATTGTGATAGAATTTCCCACTAAATTATGAACAGAGAGTACCAGGCTTATTTCTAAAATGTTGCAAAAGATAAAAGTTATATTCAAATTAAATTGTGCGATGATATTACAAAATGATTTTTCTCAAAGTTTCCATAAATTTCTCTCAGTGTATATTTAATGTTTATTTATATAATTTCGTTTCATTTTAACCGATTATAGTTCATGCCTTACAATTTTTTTCCGTATTCATTTGCTATTTTTATTCTTATTTTTGCTTATGTGTGTGTGTTTAATTTTATTTTATATATTTTTTTCCATTGTATTCCGTATGACTCGAAGTGTGTAATCAATCCATTTTATATATTATACGAAATGTAAGGTGTTTCACTATACAATATTTCATTT
Organism: Tachina lurida; assembly: GCA_944452675.1. NCBI lineage: Eukaryota > Metazoa > Arthropoda > Insecta > Diptera > Tachinidae > Tachina > Tachina lurida. The sequence goes on from OX101754.1 coordinate 8,592,016, forward strand.
ACTAGATGTAAATGTAGCTGCTTTAAGTTTTTTTTTTTTTATTTTATTACAAGGTCGTTTACTTTTTCTATTTTATAGCAGCCATTGTAGTGTTACAGAAACGTAGTAGTCGTGTTTGTGTGTGTGTGTGTGTGTATTCGTTACTGTAAACTTTTACTGTTACTTCATTATTTAGATTAAATAAAGGTTCCTAACGACAGATTATTTATTGCAAAAAAAAAAAATTAAATAAAAATACCTATAGTGAAACAATGGAAAAATTATTGAGTTTCTAACCATAACCGCTAAAATAGCTTGAGTGACATTTTTTTTTTAATAAAATTTATTTTTTACTTTCGCCTATAATCGACTTGGGTTAGAAAATCAAAATCGAAAATTATGTCGCTTAAGCTTTTTTGGCGGTTATGGCTCGAAATTATGGCTGCTTTTAAATAACTTAATAAATGAATGCATTTGTTAGCATTTTCAATTAAATAAATAATCCTCATTAAATTCTTAATTATAAAGAAATTTTTCCTTTGGCCAGCAACATGTTGCCTGCTCAGTTTTATATAAAAGAATTTTTAAAATTTTATTTGTTCTTTTTTCTTAAAAAAAAATATGTATAGTGGAAAAACATAAAGACGCTGATGATTAATTTTCAAGTATGCATGACTTAATATTCTGCGCTCTATCTCTCTCTTCTTTGCTGGGCAGAAATAAATAAATTTTGTTATCAATGTCAATGTCAAAGCCACACATAAATTTTTTTTCTGCGTATAAAATTAGAATATATTAGATGAAAGTTTTTTTTACACTACCAGCACAAAGAACGAAAAGTGATATGAGTATTAAAAATAAATAGAATTAAATTAACATTAAACATGAACGGAATTTATTTGAGTCTTACAAAAGCTTTTTCGAATTTTGAGACACAATATTACAGGCTGTTTCAGAAGAAACTTTTCTTATAGAAAACTTCTACTATGTCACACTACAATTCTCTTATAGAAAATTTGCTCTGTGTCACAGCACAATTTTCTTAAAAAAGAACTTCGACTGTGTGTGTCACAGCACAATTCGCTTAAAGAAAACTTCGACGGAGTCACAGCATAGTTTTCTTATAGAAAACAATTTTCTTATATAGAAAATTTTACTGTGACAGAGAAAATTTTTATAGAAAATTTCGACTGTGTCACTACAATTTTCTTATAGAAAATTTCGACTGTGTCACAGTACAATTTTCTTATAGAAAATTTTCACTGTGTCACAGTACAATTTTCTTATAGAAAATTTTCACTGTGTCACAGTACAATTTTCTTATAGAAAATTTTCACTGTGTCACAGTACAATTTTCTTATAGAAAATTTTCACTGTGTCACAGTACAATTTTCTTATAGAAAATTTTCACTGTGTCACAGTACAATTTTCTTATAGAAAATTTTCACTGTGTCACAGTACAATTTTCTTATAGAAAATTTTCACTGTGTCACAGTACAATTTTCTTATAGAAAATTTTCACTGTGTCACAGTACAATTTTCTTATAGAAAATTTTCACTGTGTCACAGTACAATTTTCTTATAGAAAATTTTCACTGTGTCACAGTACAATTTTCTTATAGAAAATTTTCACTGTGTCACAGTACAATTTTCTTATAGAAAATTTTCACTGTGTCACAGTACAATTTTCTTATAGAAAATTTTCACTGTGTCACAGTACAATTTTCTTATAGAAAATTTTCACTGTGTCACAGTACAATTTTCTTATAGAAAATTTTCACTGTGTCACAGTACAATTTTCTTATAGAAAATTTTCACTGTGTCACAGTACAATTTTCTTATAGAAAATTTTCACTGTGTCACAGTACAATTTTCTTATAGAAAATTTTCACTGTGTCACAGTACAATTTTCTTATAGAAAATTTTCACTGTGTCACAGTACAATTTTCTTATAGAAAATTTTCACTGTGTCACAGTACAATTTTCTTATAGAAAATTTTCACTGTGTCACAGTACAATTTTCTTATAGAAAATTTTCACTGTGTCACAGTACAATTTTCTTATAGAAAATTTTCACTGTGTCACAGTACAATTTTCTTATAGAAAATTTTCACTGTGTCACAGTACAATTTTCTTATAGAAAATTTTCACTGTGTCACAGTACAATTTTCTTATAGAAAATTTTCACTGTGTCACAGTACAATTTTCTTATAGAAAATTTTCACTGTGTCACAGTACAATTTTCTTATAGAAAATTTTCACTGTGTCACAGTACAATTTTCTTATAGAAAACTTCTACTGAGTCACAGTATACACAGAGAAAACAGAGTCTACTAAATACCTCATAAAATAGAACAAAATTAATAAGAAATCTCTATGGTTTTTTTCAATAAGGAAATCTTATTTTGAAAAAATCAAGAAGAAATCTTGTAGTTTTTATGAGGTTATCTTATTGATTTTTTCAATAAAAAATAAAAAAATTGCGTCTTTATTCTCGGTACTTATGTATTTTCATTTAAATTCTATACCATATACATATGTATGTATGTATGTATTATGTTATAGATGTTATTTATTTATACATACATACACATTATGTTATATTCTTAACTAACTTACTCACCAAGTATTGAACCAGCAAACTTCTACCTGATAGACAAGCAGTCTAACCAATATGCTAACAAGCAGCCTGAATAACCATTGAAATTATTGTGCAAACATTCTTATACAAAAATGAAAAAGAGCATGAAAAAATTTGTCTCTATGTCTATTTATAGCTATGAAATAACAAGACATAAAATCAAGAAGATTTCCTTATTAAAAAAATCAATAAGATGCTTTACACATAATCATATAGGAACCTACTAAAATCAAGAAGAAAGCCTTATTGAAAAAATCAATAAGGCAACCTAATAAAATCAAGAAGAAACCCTTTTAAAAAAAATCAAGAAGGCAACCTAATAAAATTATTGTGCAAACATTCTTATACAAAAATGAAAAAGAGCATGAAAAAATTTGTCTCTATGTCTATTTATAGATATGAAATAAAAAGACACCTCATAAAATCATGAAGATTTCCTTATGAAAAAAAAATCAATAAGATGCTTTACACATGCTCATATAGGAACCTACTAAAATCAAGAAGAAACCCTTATTGAAAAAAATCAGTAAGGCAACCTAATAAAATCCAAGAAGAAAACCTTTTTAAAAAATCAAGAAGGCAACCTAATAAAATCAATAAGAAATCCCTATAGTTTACAATTTATAAGAAAACCTAATAGAATCAAGAAGTTTTTCTCTGTGGATTGTTTTTTTTGGTGCCAAAAATAACGGAAATTGAGTAAAAAAAAGTTGTGAATAATAAGATTTCTTCTTGATTTTATGTGGTTTTCGTCTTGATAAAATTAATAAGATATACCACATAAAAACAATAAGGAATCTCAATGAAAAAATATTCGTTTCTTGCTGCTGGGATACCCCTTGGCCTAAAAACGGTTCATAGAGAAAATCTGCTTGATTCTATGAGGCAGTTTTTTCTCTGTGTACTTTTCTTATGGAAAAGTTGTGTGTGCCACAGCGCAATTTTCTTATAGGAAACTTCGACCGAGTCACACCACACTTTTCTTATAGAAAACAATTTTCTTATATTTCTTATATTTTCTGTGTCACAATACAACTTTCTTATAGAAAAGTTGTGTCACACACAGCACACTTTTCTTATAGAAAAACTTCAACTGTGTGATAGCGCTTGATATCAGAGGAAACTTTAAAATAATTTTAAAAACAAAAAAATGTGAAATTTTACATTCAAGAATGAGTTTTTTTTTCAGTCTGCAACATTCAGTTTGCAACATGTTGAAACTAATATATTTCATAGAATATATACATATATACTCGTATGTTAGTAAATGGCTTGCTTTAAAATCACTTAAGTCTTGCCGTATATCAAATACATTCTACACATTTTCGTTTTTAATAACTCCCATTGTTCTCATAAGATGCAAACCATGTTATTGACCTAAGTCAAGGGCACTGCACTTGCACCAGAAATCTATATAAAAACTTGTTTATATGCACAATAAACTTTGCTTAAGTGTAAAAGAACAAAAGTAAAAGATACTCGTACTAAACAAAAAAAAAAAAAAAAAAAAAAAAAAAAAAAGATACTTTAACACCAGCCTCTTTTAAACCAGTTTTTCCCAGCTCCACATAATGCAAAGAATTCTTTACTTAAAATAAACCATGCTAAACAACTCTCATATATTGTAAAAATGTTTCTTAAAAAAAAAAAAGAAAAAAACTTTTATCAATTTTTCTTCGTTTTTATTGTCTTCGTTGGACGACAACGTGACTTGATTTATAGGAAACCAATAAATACAGCACCAGGCTAAATACTCGTACTCCTCGTATGTGCATAAACACTTATTCATAAAGGGTTTTTTTTTTTTTAAAGTGTGTTTTATTTTATATATATATTTTTTTATTTGTTGTTTTGTGTGTTTTCATTATAATGAAATAAAATGCAGCAAACCATGACGGGATGTTATTAAATTTTACTTTTGTTTAAATCTCCATGATAAATGGCAACAACTGGGTAGTGAGTGCTGCGCTCTAGAGTTGATGTTGGTGCTGCTCCTCCTCCCCGACTGCATTTAGGAGTAGCTTCTTGCATCATGCTGAAACAGACTATAAAACAAGTCGTTGACAATATCAAGGTCTTTTGCTTTGTACTCTTGCTGTCTGCAGATCTGTTGCTCTTTTCTTGCAGAGATTTTTATTATTATTATTTTTTTTTTTGTTATAAACAGCCTACAAAATAAAAATCCCTTTCCTTAAATGGCATCAAATGTGACGCACTAATTTAAAAAATGAGACGTATAATTTTAAACGCATCCAGACGAGTTTTTTTATTCTTTTTTGTTGTTTATAAAGTGTGAGATCATTCATGTTTAGAGTTCATTAACATGATGATGTTGCTGCAACACTGCATGCATGTTGCTAAGGCTTTAGTTTATGAATTCTGGCTGGTGCTATACAAAGCGTTTGCTTTCTGGAACGTTTAGTATGAAGAGAAATACATACATATATCGTTACCTTAATATAGAAAGGCCCTAACTCATTATTTTTTCGGAAATCGAAATTTTTGTACAACATCTAATGTATCGAAAAAATTTTAAAATCTCGATTTCAAAAAAAAAAAAAAAATGAGACAGGGCCGTTCTACATTAAGTTAACGATATATTTCTCTTCCGACTAAATGTTCTAGAAAGCAAACGCTTTGTATAGCACCAGCCAGAATTCATAAACTAAAGCCTTAGCAACATGCAGTGTTGCAGCAACATCGTCATATTAGTTTTATTTGAAGTCTGTTTTATTTTAAAAGTTTTGAATGTTGTTGGTTGCTTCAGTTGAATTAATTAAAACAAAATCATTTACTTCACGTTTCACATTTACCCTGATGAAAGATTTATGGCCTATTTTCCACCTGCGTAAGAAAACGTTCGACTTAAAATTTATATTGAAAACAACAATAAAATATGAAAATTTGTTTTTGTTTTCAATATAAATTTTAAGTCGAACGTTTTCTTTCGCAGGTGGGAAATAGGCCATTACTGTCATTTTCATTCATTTTATTTGCTAAATTTTATTGGAATCGCACGTTGTACACGAATTATTGATATTTTCAATAAAAACAATGTTTATAAACAAATGTTTATATGGACATTGCCAACAACATTTCTAAGACCTACGACTTCGACAATGGGCTGTGAGTTGAGATATTCCCTCTTATTGCGAATGGCGTCGTCGACGTCACATCAATACGACAATAAATATTGTCACTTGTCTACTCTTCAGCGGCAATAATTCACTCTTATTGACTAATCTCTAACACCCCTATTCATAAAATTTGAAACAGGTTTAAAATGCATTTTACTTCTAAATTTTCATACGAAATTTTCTTAAAATAGGTTTAAAATACATTTTATTTTTTTGTTTATGCATACCAGCTTAAGGCTTTGTAAATTAATGTAACATATTAATAATAGTCAATTCTCGTCGACAAGTGACAACTTTTACTGTTGTCTTGATGTGACGTCGACGACGCCATTCGAAATAAGGGGGATTATTTATGTCTGGCACTCTGTTCAGAATTTTAAGTGAACAATTTTCTAAATATTATTGAATTATTTATGAAAACTTTCACAGTTTTTACAGTTTATTTAATGAAAAACTTACGAAATGTAGCTGGCAACATTTTAAAGTAACATGTATATAAACATAATATAAATATGTAGATATAATATATAGTTGTCTAAGGAAATATTCAATGTTGCTCAACATATTTCACAAGTTCATACAAAATACCAGACTTTGGAAAAACTCTACAAAATAATCTAAAAAAAAATATATTATCAATTGCTTAGCAACCAGAAAGTTGCTACAAAAATAACAATGTTGCACGTGTACAACACACATTATTTAAGGCTAGTACTCTGTTCAAATTTGTGGAAAATGTTGAGCAACATTTTTTCATACGAAACATTTGACATTTATCAAAAAAAAAAACTTCACAAAATAAATGAAAAAAAAAATTTAATTATCAATTGCTTAGCAATAAAAAGTTGCTACAAAAATAACAATGTTGCACGTGTACAAAATGTTCGCATTTTATTAGCGTTAAAAAATTGTGAAAAATGTTGAGCAACATTCATTATTATGTACGAAAAATTTTACATTTATACAACATATTTCTAAAATATTAGTTAAGTCTAATTAATACTACTGTTAAAATTCATGAGAAATGTTGTGCAAAATTTTTTAATACGAAATATTTTACATGTAAACAAAATTAACTGGCGCTGGAAACTTTGCTACAATTTCTTACATTGGTAAAACCACACAGTTTGTTGTAAATTCCATGCGAAACAACTGCCACTCATATTATTTCGCATGAAAACTTAAAATGTTGCAGATACATTTCATATGTTTTTTCCCCAAAATGAACAGAGTACTACTTCTGCAACATTTTTGCATGAACAAGTGATGACATTTTTTTAAATGTATTTTAACTGCATTTCACGCGAAATGTTGGAACAGAGTACCAGGCTTAAGAGACGATTTTTTTTTTCAGAAACATGTTGCATAGCATTTTCAATTAAAAACACTAAAATTAGAATTTTTTTAAGAATTATAAAATAGTTCTTCGCACAAAAGCAATATAAGTGTTTGAATTGAAGCGAAACAACATAATTTTTATAATAATATATAACCCAGTAAAATGTTTCAGCAGCATGTTGCTTAGCATTTTTAATGAATTTAATTAATTACTAATAAATTCACATTTTTTTAAGGGATAAAATAATTATTCGTACAAAAGCAAAAAAAAAAACATTAAGATGTATTAAATAGGTTCCTGCTCAGCCTTGCTGCTGAACATTTTTTGAGCTTATAGACTGATACTCTGTTAGAATATGCGAAAACTGTTGAGCAACATTGATTCTTCCTTGCAACAAATTTGACATTTGGTACGTATGTAGCCCATCGCGATTTTGCAAAATTTCTCGCTTTTATTGCTTGAATGTATGTATGCAACATTGTTTAAAATTCCGTGCGAAAAAAGTACTGCTCATGTTGTTTCCCAGCCAATGAAGCAAAAATGATGCCAGCAACATTTTGCATGGAAAAACATTGTGACAGATACATTTTATGTGTTTTTCGCAAGTTTATTTTGCAACTATTTCATACCAAATACTTTTACATATAGTTTCGACAGAACTTTGCACGAAATCGTGAACAGAGTACCAGGCTTATGGGAAAGAGAGATAGGAAAATACAATGGCTCTCCTCTTTAATATATTCTCGATTCTCCAATAAAATGAAAAGTTGTTCAGCAAAAATTGCCGTGAGTGAATCCAATCTGAAGCCAACTCAAAGTAAATAAATAAAATTTATTATTGCAACATGTCGCCAAGCGTTTTGCGAGCTTCTTGCAAAACGCACGGCAACATGTTGCAAAAAGTTCAACGGCTAGATTTTTTAGTAAGTAATCAACAATTGTTTACCCAAATTAAAGTATGTTAAAATAAAATTTGATTTAATTTAAAGTTGACAAAAATTGTTCGGCAACTTAATATTTGTAACTGGTTTTTCGCTTTAGCAACTATAAACATGAAACTGTTTAAAACAACTTAGACAAAATATGTATATAAAAAATGTTGCTAGACTTTTTCTAAAAAAAAAAGCTAAATGCTTCAGTTCTACAATCCAGACTTTGAGCAGAGAATAGACGAGTGTTTATTAAAGGAAAATGTGCTAAAAAAAAACTTTAAATTTTGGTGTATTACATCGGGAAATTTCCAAAATTTTGTGCAGCAACATAGTGTTGAATTTTTGATTCAAAACTCTGGGCTAAAAAAAAAATAAAATTTTCGCCTTACGCCTGGTACTCTGTTTAAAATTTTACGAGAAATGTTGACTTAATTCATATAAAAAAGTTTACATGAAATATTCATTAAAAAAAATGTTGCAAAGGTGGTACTCTGTTCATGTCGTGAAAAATTTATGAAATGTATCTGGCAACATTTTGTGAAACAATGCGACTGGCATTTATTTCGTGCGAAATATGGACAGCTGATATTTTTGTTTACCAAAGTCGATCAATGTTGCACACAATAAAAACGAAATTTATTTCCGAAAAAGTTTCACTTGATTCACCCCAAATCATCAATGTTGCTGAAAATGTTGCACAACTTCGAACAGTGTACTAGGCTTTATTATGGCAAGACTGAAAGCTGTTTGCTGTAATTTTTTAGCATTTTGCTTTCTATAATTAAGTGTTTGAGAGACTTAAAAGCAGCAACATGTTGCGAAACATTTTACTAAACTGTTGAAAACTGCCGGCAATAGAGCTTTATAATAAGAAACATTTACCTAAAGTACTTAAATTGTTTACAAGAGGTAAAAATTAATTTCTTTGAGCTTAAAATTAAAAAAAAAGGTTCTTGAAACATACAGATAACGAAGCAACATGTTGAGAAACATTTAAATAAGGTATCTACTATAAGCCTGGTACTCTGTTCAAAATTTCACGCGAAATGTTGACATAATCCATACAAAAAAAGTTTCAAGTGAAATTTTCATGAAATAATGTTGCAAAAGTTGTACTCTGTTCAACTCGTGAAAAATTTATGAAATGTATCTGGCAACATTTTCTTGCTATCTGTGAAATAATGAGACTGTCATTTATTTCGTGCGAAATATTGACAGCTGATGTTTTTGTTAAAAAAAGTCGATCAGTGTTGCCTACTTCAAACCAATACATATTTTTTATATTTTTTCTGAAAAAATGGGCATCACTTGTTGCGTGTCAAATTTTTCACGCGAAATAATCAATGTTGCTGAAAATTTTTCACATCTTCGAACAGACAAGGAAACAAGTATAAAACAATTTTTTTTAGGCTGAAATTTTAGATTTTTAGTCAACAAATTAAGTTTTCTTCTACACCAAAAAAAAAAGTTTGAAAAAAAATAATTATTTTTGTTTTAAATATAAAAAATGCAAAATTTTTAAAACCAGAAAATTTTAGTTTAGAGAATACTTTTTTGATGCAGTGTACCTGCTATAGATTTTTTTTTGTAAATTTTTTGTTTGGTGTGATTTTCTTAGTTTTTTTTTCTTTCTTTAAATGAATTTTGTAAAGTTCAAGGTTTCTGGTACACATTTTTGCTTGTTCTTCTTGTTTTTGTATGTATTAAATGTGCGTTGTTAACTTTGTGTTGTTGTCATGTCTGTATGTTGAGGCATTTTGGGTCTCGTTCTGCCGCCTGTTCTTCTTGTTTTTATACTCCAGCCAATATTGTGCTCGTACGTCTCTCTGTCTGTCTGTCTGTCTGTCGCTCTGTCTGTTTACGATAAACGCAAAGAAAAAAAAAGATGATCAATGATTTATTTTGTGATGATTCAATAAACATACTTACAGTGAACAAAGAAAAAACTTGTACAGCAAACGCTCCGCTCTTCTAATCAAAATATCTCTGTTGCTTTGTAAGATTTTAAGATAAAACCAAAAGCTGTTTCAAGACAAATTAATAAGCTTTCTATAGAAATCTTTAATTTTATTAAGAAATTTATTTTAATACTAAAAAAATAACCTAACATAAAATAACACTATTTTCAAGAGCCAAAAAAAAAACTTGTACACTAACTCTTCTTTCAGGAAGGAGCTATGAAATAAGGAATACACTAAAAATTAGTACTAAATGTGGCCACGTCTAGCATCTAATAGATTATTTTCATAGAATGAACTGGGTTTTTGGTAATTTTGGGAGCTATATGGTCCAATATGCCCTGGAGAGCACTTTTGAGTTAATTCTTACACATAATCTACAGCTCGCGTAATTTTTTGTTCACATACGCCCACAGAATTTCATTTGTACTAAAGCCAAGGATCTAGAAAGGATGTGCCTGCAATTTTTTTTCCATTGAATGGAAGCCATTCTCTTATTATTGAAGACGAATGTTTCGGGTATTTAACTCTAACTAATCACTAGTCTCCACTTACATTTAATTTGGCAGCTAACTGTGCTAAATTATCTCTTAGTATTTTTAAATAATTCATTTTATTTATTGTACGTTCTATAAAAAGCGGATTTTATACACCACTCGATCCCATTGGGCCCCATACCATCATATTACACCCCCCATGCTTCACCGTGTTATTCAGGTTATTATCGTTAAGGCTGGAGCTTTTCTTTGCCACGCAAAGAAAGATTATATTAATCACTATGATGACTTTTGGGACACTGCTGAATCCAAATTTAATATATTTGGATGTTATCGTTGTAGATTTTTGTGGCGAAGAGGAATTCCAGCATTAGTGATAAAAACCTGAATAACACGGTGAAGCATGGGGGGTGTAATATGATGGTATGGGGCTCAATGGGATCGAGTGGTGTATGAAATCCGGTTTTTATAGAACGTACAATAAATAAAATGAATTATTTAAAAATACTAAGAGATAATTTAGCACAGTTAGCTGCCAAATTAAATGTAAGTGGAGACTATTGATTAGTTAGAGTTAAATACCCAAAACTTTCGTCTTCAATAATAAGAGAATGGCTTCCATTCAATGGAAAAAAATTGCAGGCACATCCTCCCTAGATCCTTGGCCTCAGTACAAATGAAATTCTGTGGGCGTATGTGAACAAAAAATTACGCGAGCTGTAGATTATGTGTAAAAATTAACTCAAAAGTGCTCTCCAGGGCATATTGGACCATATAGCTCCCAAAATTACCGAAAACCCAGTTCATTCTATGAAAATAATCTATTAGATGCTAGACGTGGCCACATTTAGTACTAATTTTAAGTTTATTCCTTATTTCATAGCTCCTTCCTGAAAGAAGAGTTAGTGTACAAGTTTTTTTTTGGCTCTTGAAAATAGTGTTATTTTATGTTAGGTTATTTTTTTAGTATTAAAATAAATTTCTTAATAAAATTAAAGATTTCTATAGAAAGCTTATTAATTTGTCTTGAAACAGCTTTTGGTTTTATCTTAAAATCTTACAAAGCAACAGAGATATTTTGATTAGAAGAGCGGAGCGTTTGCTGTACAAGTTTTTTCTTTGTTCACTGTATGTATACCAACATTTTGTTGTTGTTCTTTTTTTTTATTTATTTTAATTGAGTTTTCATATTGCAAAAAAAAAAAAAAAAAAAATAAAACTTATTCAATAAATTTTTTTTTTAAGTTAAGTTCACAACTATTGAATGGTTCATAATTATGAAAAGGTTGAATAATTTGCGGCTGTCATTATTTTGCAATTTCCTGTTTTTAAACAATTCCCATTTAAATTTTACATTTTATTCCATTTAATAAAATTATTCAATTATATATATTATTTTTCTCTTATAAATACCTATTCAATTAAATTTCTTGCGTTGAAAATTAGTTGATATATAGGCGACATTATTGTAACTGCAAAATATATTTTCTAATATTGTGATTTGTTTCTTTAAGCAGTGGTTCCCAAATGGGGGGTTTCTTAAACGTCTAAGCAACATGTGGCAGTTTTTTTTTTATAAGAAAGCGGCAACACTCGCGTTGCTATTCTGCAAGCCTAAGGCGACTAAATTTCTCGCTTTCAAAAGGAATTAACATTTATTTATTTATTCTACCCTGTTCTGTAAGCCGATCGATTTGAAATCGCCCGATTTTAGAAAACTAATTCCGGTAACAGAATTTTTTTTTTTAATTTTTTATTTAAATTTTTTTATTATATAGATTCTCAAATATCATATCTGAAAGAAAATTATCGTGTTAACACGTCTGCACGACCATTATTAATTTTTTGAAAACGAGAAATTTGCTCGGATTCGGTTGACAGAACAGGGCCAATGTTTTGTTTAAAAAATAGTCTATAAAGCCTGGGGGCAAATCACGGCATTCGATACGACTCGTAATTTAAAAGTATCTCCATAAAAACTATATTGAAATATTTTTAAATTACGAGTCGTATCGAATGCCGTGATTTGCCCCTGATATTCAGTTCAACATTTCACATGAAATGCTGTCAAAATGCATATAAAAAGAAATTGGCATGAATTGTTTATAAAAAAATGTTGCAGAAGTTGTACTCTGTTCATGTTGGGAAAAAGCATATTAAAGGTACAATCTTCAAAATTTCATATGTGTGCATGTCTCTGAGAAATTACACCTTTTTGTCACGTGCGACAACAAGCAATTAACCTTGTATTTCTGAACAACGTGACTCGATTTTTCTTAAAATTTTACCTAACGTAGAGCTAATGACGGCCTGCACAAATATATAAAGAAGTAAAAAAAAGTTTCGTTTTCTATGAAAAAAAAAACAAGCATATTTGTTTGGTGTCGCACGCTACAAAAAGTTGGCATTACTGTGGAAAGGCCCAGGTATGTTTTCATGCGAAATGATATACATAAGTGCCATTTGTTGTTTCGCCTGGAATTCACACCAAGCACCATAGTGTTTTTAACAATGCAAGAAATTGTACCATACATTCCAGGGCTGGTTAATTTTGTTTACATGTCAAATATTTCGTACGCAACAATGTTCAGAGTACTAGCCTTAAATAATGTATAGAAAAGGTTGTGAAAAATTAAAAAAACGTATTCAGAATTGGATAAGGATGTTTGTTGTGAGTTTTTTTGTTCAAGGCCTTTTAACTTATTTTCTTTACGCACATAATTCTCAATCACATTCTGCAACATTTTCTATAAGCATGCGAAATTTTTTTTTTTTAACTTTTCTCTATTGATGAGTTTCTTAAGCAGTGACGAAATGCATATAGACTTTGCTTAAACCAGCAACAAACAAACTTACTTCATCAAAATCTATTGGGATGAATAAAAATCAATTTTTTTCAAGGAAATTTGAGAACCGCTGATCTGCTCTCATCACAAGCTACACTTTGTAGTAATTTGGCTCAAACCAGCAACAAAATCTAATAGTATGTGCCATTGCACATATGTATGTCGAAGTCTCTATATATACATTTATATTTATATATAAAAAATGCCATCGAAATGAACTTGAAAAAGAAAAAGTCCTTGGCCTTGTGTGTTCATTATGGACTGATAAATGTGACCTGCTACATCTTACACTACTAAACTAAACTATTTATTTCTCGACACCCACCCCCCCCCCTCCCCAACCCCCTTCAAAAAAAAAAAAAAAACAACAGCAGCTACAAGTTACTGACAATCAAGGCAAAAGCGTAGTCATAAATTAATAAAAAATAAATAGTGCAAGGAAATAAAATCTCTAAAAGGATTAAATAGGCATCGGTGGATTTGAATTTCAATGATATTAAAATGGCGCCAGAAGACATTAGGGCGAATTGTTTGCAATAAAAAATGTTTCTTAAATGTCAAAGAGAGCTGGACAGGGCTTAAGAGAGAGTGAGAGAGATAGAAATAGAGAGAGCGACAAAAAAAACGAATTTTTAACGGTTTTGACCCTGAACAAGGATTTAAAAAAATCACAAATTAAAATACAGATGATGAATAATGAAACGAACTTCATTTGCATTGAGAAATGTATCCCTGAGAATTGAGGGGAAAATAAACTCAAACTCGTTTGCTGACAAACTGAGTTTTTTTTTTGGGTTACCATGTTGCTCGAGTTTCTTTAAAATCTGGCAACACTGTTCTTATCTCACAAAATGTTGCTCTTAATTTTCTCTATATTTAAGAGTAAAATTGTATAAATTCTGCTTTTAATTTTTTTTTTGCTGATAGATTTTCTACGTTTAATGACTGACATTGAACATGAAAATTATATTTTTCTTTTCTTGTATGAGTGTGTAGTATTTTATTGCTGGCATTGAAATTTTATTTTAATTTTTTTTTATATCAGTGAATATTTTATAGCAAAAATATTTTTTTTTTTATATGTCACGTCTTTTTTGGCAATACATATTTGGATTTTGTTTATTGTATTTTAATTTTTTTTATGAAGCAGCAGAAAAATGTGGGTTCTTCTGAACTTGAAAATTTTTGTAATGCATTTGGTTTTATTTTTCGCTGCTAGTTACAGCAACTGCAGTTTTTATTTTACAACGTGTTACATAGTATTGGCGATTATGAAGGCGAAGGTTGCTTTAGGTCATGGCCAAATAAATTGACATTTGTTCAAGAACAAAGTATATGAGTAGAAAGGTAAACGAGTAAAAAAATAAACTAGAAATAGGTAATATTAATATATTATATGTACTCGTATGTATGTACATATTTGGCAAATGGTTTGAGGTAGTTAAGGGTCATAGCGGAAATCGATTGTAAATTTGTAACTACTAATTTATTTTATTTAAGAGATAATAGAAGAAAAAAAGGCAGGTTTATGGGAATTAAAAATTGTTGTGCATCAGCACATAAATTGAAAAAAAAAAAGTTAAGCAACATGTTGTGCAACATAAGATTCTGCTTGAAGCTGTTGCCTCAAAACTTTTTTTTTTAATATACAAGTTATAAAATCAAAAAGAACACAAATTTTGAAAGAAAAAAAATGGTTAAGCAACATGTTGTGCAACAAGTGCTTCAGCTTGAAGCTTTTTGCTCAAACTTTTTTTTTATAAATTATACAAGTTATAAGATCAAAAAATAAAATATTTTTTTAATTTTCTCAGGGCATAATTAAAAAAACAAGTTAAGCAACATGTTGTGCAACATAAGATTTTGCTTGAAGCTGTTGCCTCGAACTTTTTTTTTAACATTATACAAATTAAGAAATCAAAAAGAAATTTAAAGTTAAGCAACATGTTGTGCAACATAAGATTTTGCTTCAATCTTTTGCCCCAAACTTTTTTTAAGATTAAAGTTATAAAATCAAAAAGGAAATTTTTTAATTCTGCACATAAATTTTGAAAAAAATAATTAAGCAACATGTTGTGCAACATGTGAGCTTGAAGCTTTTGCCCCAAACTTTTTTTTAAGATTATACAAGTTAAAAATTCAAAAAGAAATTTTACTCAGCACATAATAAAAAATTTTTGCTTAGCAACATTTATATTACCAAGGAAAAAGGAATGCTTAAAGAACAAGTAAGACATATTTATTCTGAGAAAATTTTTGATAAAAATATTAAATCCAAGAATTCCCAAAACGGACTCATTTTGTTGATTTGTACTTAAAAAATTTTATTAAAAATTTAATGTCTTTTAAAGACCGATTTTAAACGGAAGAAATCCGATTATCATTATTTAATTTTGAAATCTTTAGCTTTGGATACATTTGTCCAATTTATTTATGCAACCTTGAGTTTGTAAATAATTTTTAAATATTTTTATTTAATTTTTTATTTATATAATTTTATTAAAAAATTTTGTATTTCAGTGTCTTAATTTAATGCCAATATAATAATAATAATAATGCTTAGCAATACGTTGCTGCAACATTTTTGTGTAGCTAAAGCTAAGTTCAAGTTCAATTTTACAAAGCCCTTTTTATTTTAAAATAGAAATTCGCAATGGCAGAAAATTATTTCTACTAAAATAAAAAAAATTATATTTTATTATTGCTCAATTCGCAAACTATTGTGGGAGTCGTACTTCGTACATGAGTTGTTGGTAAATTCAATAAAAAAAATTCTTTGTAAACGTATGTTTACATATAAATTACCAACAACGTTTGTACGAACTACGACTCCTACAATAGGTTGTGAATAGAGCATATGTTTTTTATATAATTTTAAAGTTAAGCTCTGCTACAAAAATTTTCTTATTGAATTTAATTTCATTTGGTTTTTTTCTATTACGACTAACCCAATTTAAAATTGCTCTACATTCATTGTTTGTTTACTGCTTTTATTTCAATTTCTTTTAAAATTAAATAGAGCAAAATGTTGCACTTATTTCCTGATTACATTCAACTCTTTTCACTTTCATCAACCATATATAAGGTTTGCTTTATGATGATGTTGTTTTTTATTTTATTTTTATTTTTTTTTTCTATTAAAAAAAAAGTGCAAACACAATTGATATAGAAATACGAATATGTAGCATTTTGTTTTTTGTGATTGCAATTTAATTCAATTTCAAGGTCGCATTAGAATTTCCTTGTTTGTTTGTTAAATATTTCGCTAATGCCATATGCATGCATGCAAAAAAAAAAAACTTGATACTTTGTTTCAACTTGTGTATAATAGAGAAATTTGTTTAATTAGTGTGTGACCTTTGAGATTGTTTCACATTTAGCGCTCAATACATATAAATAAGTCATTAAGAGAATGAATAGCAGATAAGCGAGCTACATGTTGCTAGCAACATGTTTATTGAAATTAAAAACTTTTATTTTCAAGACTGTTAAAGCAAAATTTAAGATCTAATTTTATTTCTTCTATCAGTTTTTATATTTTATATTTATTTTCACGTCTTACAACTTAAAGCAATATAATTTATTTCGTTAAAAATCTTTGTTTTGTTGTCTTTAAATTATTTAATACTTATGCCATTTTTAAATGGCAACTACCCACTATTTGTTATTCGTGGCTTAAACACGTACCCAGTGGTCAATTGTGTAAATTTTTTTTGATTGCACTTCTCCCTGCATTTTATTTTAACTTGGCAATTTGCCGACTGTGTTGCATACAATAAACAAATCTAAATAGGAATAAAACCCAGCAATATTATAAAACAACACCAACAATTTAAGAAAAACAAGAAAGAAAAAAACTACGTCAATAGCAATGACCTTAAGGAAATTATAAATATATATGTATGTACTACTGCTATGAGAATATTGCTTATGAAAATATTTCCTGGTGAAACAAATTTGTTTAATAAAAAAAAAAAATTTTTTTAGTTCAAAATAAATAGATAAAATTGGTTATGTGCCATTTATCGAACAATAAATATAGAAAACTAAAAATTAGAAAAAAAATTTAGGAAATTATATTTTTAAATTATGAAAATACGGCCCCGCTCGCATTGATCTGTTTAAAAAATACTTAAAAACCGGTTTTAAAACTGTTGAAACAAACAAACACGAAACGAAAATTACCTTAACCAGCCCAAAACTGTGTTTTTCGGGGAAAAAATTCGTAACAAATATAAAAAACCGGTTCCGAACCGGTTAAAAAATACCATATATTTAATAATGGCAACTACTGAAAGAAATTTCAAAATTACTTTCTTATTTATAATACGTATTAGTAAGGATTGTCAGCCTATTCGGTTGGACAAATCGAATCGTGTATTCAAATAATAGGATATTTCCATATTCCAGGGCTCAAACGATTGCTTTTCCATCCCATTCCATAAAATTTAATATTTAGTCATGCGTATAATCGGGTATTCGAATATTCCGTGTACAAATTTTTAGAAACTAAAGCTGTAATCGAGCCATAACCGCTAAAAAAGCTTAAGCGACACATTTTTTGGACTTGGTTTTTTTGACGAAAATCAACTATTTACGATCGCAAATAATAGATTTTGGTCAAAAAATGAAGTTCGAAAATTATGTCGCTGAAGCTATTTTGGCGGTTATGGCACGTAATAAGTTATAATTTTAATTATTTTATTTAAAATATTTAAATCGCGCGGCAAATTATCGAATATACCACTATTCGAATATGTAATTCGTTATTCGATTACTCTGCTATGCATAGCAGAGAATATAATCGTCGTTTTCGATAACGAGTTGTTACGATAACGTACACTCATATACATATTCAGTTCGACATTATGGCATGCGTTTTATTTTTCATTATTCGACAGCGAATGCCTTAACCTCAAACTAAAATAAGGCAATTCGAGTACCTTCATTATCATAAGCGACTATTAGACTTCAAGCATGCTAATAACATATCTATAATTGATTATTCGCTTAGACTTCGGACTATTAACTTACTACTGAATAAAAAATACCGATTATTCGAGCAAATTGAACAAGCGAATATTCGAGCAAATTAAACAAGCGAATACTCGATACAGTGAATATTAATTAAATTGAACATATAACAAAACATGTAATGAAATGTAAAAAAAAACATATTTATAAAATAGTTTATTGCAAAAAAAAAATTCTTTGAGAATAACCGAGTAATCGAATACCCGATTATTCGCTTAGACTTCGGACTAGTAGCTTACTACTGAATAAAAAATACCGATTATTCGAGAGATGTAAAAGAGCGAATACTCGATATATTGAATGTTAATTCATTTGAACAGCTTATAAAACACTTGAAATGTTGAACAAAAAAACTATACCTAATAAAGGTTTGTATAAAAAATTCCTTTATAAATAACACGAATATCTATCATGATATCATGAATAAAATTCCGCGTGAAATTTTTCCCTTTTCCAATTAGAATTTTTTATTTTCCCTATGAGGCCAATTATGAATAAAATTCCGTGAGAAACTTTTCCCGGGGAACAATTCCAACCAATGCAAATGATAGGCAAAATAAAAAATTCTAATTGGAAAAGGGAGAAATTTCCCTCGGAATTTAATTCATAATTGCCCTGTATTACTTGCTATTAGTTGGAATTGTTCCCAGGGTAAAATTTCACTCGGAATTTTATTCATGATTGCCCTAATTATTAAAAAAAATGCTAATTTTGATTCGTAGTCTACTCGTACATATGTACATATATGTATGTGGTTCAAGATTTCACATAAAATTATTTTTAAAAATTCAAGACATGTTTTTTTGAATTAAGCTAACGGTATTGTTAACGGATTACATGTTAACTGAAACGAAATAAAAAACGTGTTCTAATAAAAAATTATCGTTTCTAAATTTACATCGTTACCTTAATATAGAAAGGCCCTAACTCATTATATTTTTTAAAATCGAGATTTTTGCATTTTCCGATACATTAGATTTTCTTCTATCGAAATACACAAAAAACTCGATTTAAAAGAAATAATGAGTTAGGGCCTTTCTATATTAAGGTAACAATATGACTAATATGTCATTTTCTGAGGAATAAATAAAAATCAAAAAGTAACTGTTATACCTATTCTGAGGAATAAATAAAAATCAAGAAATAATGATTAAAAAGTAAATTTTAAAATAAAAACCTTTAGGATCCCTGATTAATTGTATAATTGATAAATCGGGATTTGCGATTTTATAAATTCTCCAGTAAGCTGTGCACACATATATACATACATAAATATGTACGTATGTACGTGTGTATATTTCAATGCCTCTCCCTTTAATTCACTTAAAATTTATTTTCTCTAAAATTTATTCCCGAAATTATAAAAAGCCCACAGTTTCTTCCCCTCCTCATAATTTATGCACATATTAACAGCGATGCCAATTTAGCGCCTTTCGCGCTAATTTTAGCGCGTTTTAACTATGCCAAACGCGCCTTTTTTCGTTTTAGCGCGCTTAATAAAAAAAGTGCTAAATTAGCGCGTTTTGATTAAAGTCAAAAATATCATTTCAGTTCAATATGTTTTTACTTTTTTGTATAAATTTAACATTTGTCTAATATCCAAAATTTAACTTTTTTTTCAAATTCGTTAATGATTCAGATGTTGCAAATAAAAATCTCTTGACTGTGGTTAGAATTAAAAATGCATTTTAATATTGTAAATGGCAAATATTTTGAAATTTCACAGTTAAAAATATGTACTGGCACTCGTGACCCAAAAAATGTATATAACTTATTAAGCATCTATTCTTTTTGAACTTTAAAAAGCATTTCAATCGCAACACTATTCGACAATTTATATAAGTTGTCACAAAGTTTGACAAATAAAATTGAAAGCAAAACTAATAATTTCGAATATTTGGAAGGCGAGACTGATTTTGTATTAAATGATTTTAGTTACTTAGGATATAATTTCGAAGAAGCAATATTGCATAATCTGAAAAAGAGTTAATTGTACTCGTATTTACTATTACATACATCAATCTTTATTAAAATTTAATTTAGCGCGTAGGAAAATAGCGCGTTTTGACTATAAATTGTTTATAATGCTGTAACTTAGCGCGTTCTAGCGCGTTTTGAGGAGGGGAATAGCGCGTTTGGGTTATAAATAGTTGGCATCGCTGCATATTAATAAACAATATAAATTATAACAACAAAACCAGAAAAAAAATGTAAAACAGCGTTAGCGAAAACAACAGCAAATACAACAAGTAAAAATTATTAAAACAACACAATACTAAACATACAAACACACACACACACACACGCATGCAAAATAAAAATAAAAACAAATTATTGTGATGGTCAAGGTCGACTGAGGCGCTAACGTAGTGTTGCCAAATGCTTGTACGTAATTGGGTGTGTGCGACAGAGAGGGAGAGAGAGAGTGTGTGTTTTTTCATGAGTAAGTAAAAACAATAACAATTTACTCTTCCATATATTTATGAGTACTTTTCCCTACATATTCTTGCTGTTATTTTTACTTTATCTGTTGACTTACATACATGCATACATACATACATATTTACATATGTAAGGATGTATGTATGTATTTTATTTATTTTGCATGTATGTATTTTATTTATTTTGCGTTGAGTTTGTTTTATTTTATTATTAGTGTTTTAGTTTTATTGTGCAAAATTGTATTAATTTGTTTTTAGGAAGAAAAATTCTCAAAATTATTTATATTCATGCACACATCTCACGTACATACAAAAAGCCAAGACATTATTAATGAGACGCTTTATGGGATCTGTGTATATTTTTTTCGTTTTAATTTTTAATTTTTGCATAATTTTACAATTTGTTAATTTTATTCATAGAGACATCAACTGATGTAATTTGGACAAATCAGTATCTGGTGTAAGCAGGGGTCTAATCGTCGCTTTCGATAACGAGCTGATTCGATCACGTTATTTCATTCGATACCTATAGTATCATATTATTAATTTGTTCGAAAGCGAATGTTATTACCTCAAACTGAAAAAACGTGAACGAATCAGCTGGTTATAAAAAGCGACGATTAGACCCCAGGCTTGGGGAAATGCTATGGTTATATTGTTACGTTTAGGCGACGTAGAAAAAACAACGAAAAATATTAGTTATTTAAAACATATGCTAGGAACACAATTGGGACGAACGACGAATTTCGTCCATGTCGACGAATTCCTCCATTAGAATTCCCTGCGTAAATTTTTAATGTGAAACACAACAAAGACGAGTAAATAACAGCTCTGGTAATTGATAAAGTTAATTGATGTTTGTGCAAAGAGAGAGAAATTTTTTTTTCATCGTGCGTAGGCGTAAAAATAGAAATAAATCTATCTCACAGGGTTCGTCACGCACAACGAATTTTGTTCGACGAAAGTTCGCAAACGAAAAATTATTCGTTCGTCCCAGTTAATGAGTTTCAAGCAATACTCTGCAAAGATTTTTTCCGATCTATTTCGCCAAAGTTATTTAAAAAATCGCCTAAAGTCAACAAAATCAATTTTATATGAATTTTTTTTTTTTTAATAAATTCTTATAAAATAAATATTAGTAAAACAATTTAGCAGAAAACAGCCTAAATTATAAATTTGTATGCCAAAAATTATTTCTTGTAAATTTTTCTTTAATACACAAAAAAAGCAACAAAATGGCATTGCTTTAATTTCTTGTTTATTTTTGAAAAAATCTTTTCAAAAAAGTAACTGTCATGAATTATAAAAAATTTGAAGTTCAATAAAAAAATAGCCTCATTTGTATGTATTTATCGCTAGAAAAATCGCAATGCCGCCAAATGACTCTCAGTCATGTGTCCATGATGTTATTAAAAAGAAAACTATTTCTTAAGCAAAAAAAAAAAATATTCTCCAATCAACACCTTTAATTGAAAAAAAGCAAATAGGTATCAAACAAAAATTTAATTGTTTTTAATTAATAAACGTTTTTTTAAGCTTGAGGAGGTCATGACAAAAGTTTAATTGACTCAATAAAATATTTAATTGATTATATTTTTTAATTAAAGGTGTTATTTGGAGAAAAAAACTTATCTGTTTAATCTTTGAAACTTACTTTCCAGTATTTAATTAACAATTATTTTTCTTTTCTTTACAGGTATGTATTGCATTTTACTTTGAACATCAACTCTATTTTAATTTATGTACGTAAGTTTTTAAATGATTTCACTTGATTTGTAAAATTAAAATAAACCGATATTAGAATTTAATTTTGTATTATATTTCACTTGCATTTAGCTACAAACTAATGTATCCTAATTAAGCCCAAGGCGACGCCCCTTCATTTTGAATAGAAATTAACTTGTATATTTGTTGCCCTAATAGTAAAAACGTAATATTTAGTATACGAATAAAAACTGTATTTCAATGTCAATATCAGCGACAACCAATGTCATCATACAGCAGAGATATTATAAAGCAAAACATCCCTCTACAAAGTTTCTATGAACTTGTACAAATTTTTTTTCTTCCATAGGTATAACGAGTTGTAACCTTAACTTTGAGATTTTTCTTGTTACTAACCTTCGTTAGTTACACAAGTACGATTCCCTTGAAGTTGTTGTTAGTATTGTTACCTTTGAAGTCAATATACTGCTTTTTCAAAAATGTAATTAAATATATAGATGAGAGTGAGAAAAATTTTTCTCATAATTTTACATATGAATGTAATAGAATTTTCTCTCATACCCCCCAAACAGTTTGTCCAAGCCGGCACTTTAAATGTTCCTTTTCCGGCTAAATCTAACATTTTGAAATACATACATATGTATGGAAATACACATGTATGTACAACAGCAACTTGTTAGATTGAATGGTTGCTGGTGTGAGTGTCCTCAAAGCAAGCAAACCAAAAAAAATCTCCTGCATTGTGAAAAAGCAAGGATGTTTTTTTTGAAGGTTTTATAACTGTAACTGTTTGTAATATACAGAGAAAGAGAGAGAGATAGAGAGAAATTAAAAAATTCTGTTTACTGTTAAAATAAATTAAAAGAGAATTAACATGAATGTTATGTTCTGAACAAAAGTTTCATAACCTGTGTTAATAACATTGGAAACTAATGGCTGTTAGCCAATTAGGAAATATACGCAATTTTTCAACGCAAAAAAGAAAAAACGAAATAAATAAAAAATTTAAGTTAAAAAAAAAGTAATAATATATTCCCACGCGTGTTAAATAAAATGTGTACTAACCATGTACATATGTATGTATGTATGTGTATATCTAATGAAATTCTAAAATTTTTCTAACTCATTTAGATGCATACATACATACATATGTATGTATTTATGTACATATATAAAGGGTGTTTTTTATTGAGGTATATAACTTTAAGTTGGCATCACTTTTTTAACTGGCGGCCATTTTGTCAGCTGTCAAGTGATTAATATTTAGTTTGGTTTGCCATTTCATCATGAACAGGTTGACAAAAGAACAACGCTTGCAAATCGTGCAAATTTATTTCGAAAATAATGGTTCAGTTCGCGAAGTTTACCGCAAGCTCCGTCCATTTTATGGTCGACATAATCGTCCATCAGAGCAATTAATTCGGTTAACCATGGATCGTTTTCGCACTACGTTTACTCTATGTGATAATACGCATCCGCAGAGACGTCGAACAGTGCGCACCGAAGAAACAATTGCCGCTGTAGAGCAAAGTGTTGAAGAGGACCCGAATGAATCGATTCGCCACCGTGCACAGCAATTGGAGCTTTGTCCATCAACTTTATGGAAGATTTTGAAGATTTTGAATGTGGATGAGTTGTGGTTCCAACAAGACGGCGCTACATGCCACACAGCGCACGTCACAATCGATTTATTGAAGGAAACATTCGATGAGCGCATAATTTCGCGGAATGGACCTGTCAATTGGCCACCAAGATCGTGTGATTTGACACCATTGGATTATTTTCTTTGGGGATATGTGAAGTCGCTCGTCTACGCCAACAAACCAGAAACGTTAGGGGACTTGGAAGCCAACATTCGTGGCGTTATTGCCAACATACGGCCCCATATGCTCGAAAAAGTGGTTGAAAATTGGACCTGTAGAATTGGCTTTATTCGAGCCAGCCGCGGCGGCCACATGCCCGAAATCATATTTAAACATTAATGGCATAAAATTATCCTTCCAATAAAGCCAAATTGATGGACATTAAAACGATTTTCTTGTGTTTTATTTCAATTCGAAGTTCTATACCTCTAAAAAAAACACCCTTTACATATAGAATATAAAATAATATATATGACCCGGTCTATGAAAAGGTGGCTTATGACTCAAAAAAACAGAACGAAGGAGAACAACTACCGATGCAATGTTTATCTTTAACAGCTGATTTCTCGAAATTTTGTTTTTGAGTCATAAGCCACCTTTTCATAGACCGGGTCACATATAGTCACGCAAAATCGAAAAGGGCACAGCTAACTAAAAACAACATGAGCCTTATTGTGGTGGGCGCATTTTGACTGCGAATGCCGTTTGGATTATGGATTAAAGCCAAAAAGTTGCAGTGCTTTTTAATATATAATAAAAAAGGTGGGCATAGGGTAGAAAGGCATCCCGTTGGGGAGGGGCATAGCTTCCCAAAAGGGAAGGTTAACCCCCTTAGAATTGTTAAAAATTACATGTAATTATGTATTTTAATACTACTCCTGAAAATCACATGTCATAAAGTCACCCCTCCCCCCTCTTAAAAACAATTTCTAGCTACGTCAATGACGTCGGTGACAATAAAGTCTAAGAACGCCAACCACGATAAAGGGAAATAATAGAGTTGACCTTTTAGGTTCTTAATCTTCTTTGATTCACCTGTGAATATTTTAAAACGCTTTTAACACAACATCTCTTTTTTCATAAGAGCCAAAAACCTCCCCCCGCCCCCTCCCCTTCAGAATGGTATAATAGTGATATGGGTATAAAAATTTCTATAATAAAATCCATGAGGTAATACTAATAATTATGGATACTTTAAAATATGTAAAGAGATAAAAATGCATGTACATACTTTGTTTTTTATAAAATAATTCTGCCAAAAAAAAAAGAGACTGCAAAGATCTAATGGAACATTTTCGAAAAAAATTTATGGGATATAAAATTAAATTTTGATGGGCGTGACCCCGCCCATTTTTTAAATGCAAGATTTTGTGTTTTTAAGAGTTCAAGGTGTTTGCCAAGTTTCGTAAAAATTGGTTAGGTACGAGCACGTGAAATATTATATTAAAATTGAATAGGCGTGACCCGCCCCTTTTTGTAAATGCAAGATAGTGTTTTTTTTAAGTTTAGGGTGTGTAAAAATTGGTGAACAGAGAAGCATGAGAAATATAATATTAAGTTTTATTGGGCGTGGTTCCGCCCATTTTTTCAACTTCACAATTGTATCGTTACGAGAGCCCAATATGTTGGCCAAGTTTCGTTGCAATCAAATAAGCTGAATATCATAAAATCAAATTTAAAAAAATTGTAGGCCTGTACCTGCGCACTTTTTTTCTAAAACGGGACCAATGGGAAAAATACAGAAAAAAGAATTTTTACAATGTCAAAAATTTACCGAGTTATGAAGTAACACCGCCAAAAAAAAAAGCTGGTTAAAAAAAAGAAAATATTAAAAGCGAACAAATATTTGTGATATATGGACATTTCCTCAGGTATGTGAAGTTTTTGTAGCGTGCGACACTAAGCAAATATGCTATTTTTTTCAAAGAAAATTAAACTTTTTTTTACTTTGTACATATATTTGTGTAGGCAGTCAGCAGCTCTACGTTAGATAAAATTTTAAGAAAAATCTAGTCACGTTGTTCAGAAACATACGGTTAATTGCTTGCTGTCGCACGCGACAAAAAAGTGGAATTTCTCGGAGAAATGCCCATATGTATTACATAGTAGTTTTGAAATAAAAATTATTGTTTTATTTTTACTTTGAAAAAATTTATAAATACATACTTAATTCTTTTCAATTATTTGCTGATTAAGATCAAATATGAAAAATTTTAAATTGAAAATATCAGTTTAAATTTATTTGCTGGTGGTTAAGCAATGTCTATATATCATTGACTGGGCTAAGCAACAATGAGTAAATAAATTTCAAAATAAACTTATTAAAATATTTCAAATGATGGATTTCTTAAAATTGGAAATATGTATCAAATATTTTTCAACCCACATAACGAGACATAACCGCCAAAAACGTTTAACCGACACATTTTTTTTTTTTTTTTTGAAGAAAATCGATTATTTACGATTGCAAATAACAGATTTTGATAAAAAAAAAATTAAGTTACAAAATTATGTCGCTTAAGCTGTTTTTGGCAGTAATGGCACGATATACATATTTAATATTTGAACTATTTCTTTTTATATTCTTATTTGCTTTTCAAAAAATTGAAAATCTTTAAAATCGGTTCAGATTTGTAAAATGTATGAGTTTCAAAATAATTCCATAACCCGAGGTGGTCAACTTTGATACCCATTACTTGAAAATATATTATAATAGGGTGACCAAAAAATACATTTTCTAAAAGCTAAGGTCCACTTCTGCCTTTTTTGTATACATACATCATGTTGCATTTGAATCACTTCAGAATTGCCCATTTTTTTTTTGGCTTAGGAACCACTGTGCGACGTAGGAAACGAAAAAGACAGACTAGCTGGCCAAGAGGGGTCTAGCACACCCTTTGCAGGCTGAAAAAACTCTTCAAGAGGGGCTGACTTCCAAAACGTACCCGTATCAATACAAAGTTTGTATACTTTTTGGATGCGATATTTATATCGTAAACAGATACAAAGTTGCGAAACATTGTAACCAAGAGTATCAACTATGAAACAGATGCGCTGCTGATTGCTTGTTTATGGAGTTCGTAATACTTGTCGACAACGTTTTGTCAATGTCTTGCACTGGGGCGTTATGAAACACTGCATGCACTTTGTTAGGAGACAAAGCAGACTTGTAATTGACAGCCGGTGCAGATTTAGAAAGTAAGACGATGAAACGCCAGAGCACACAAAAAGATACAGCCAACTGGAAGAATACCACCAACGATAAGGGTGCATATTTTTAATTTTTAATAATAAACTGCTCTCAAGTTCCTTTAAATTATAAAAATCAATATCAATTTTTTTAAATTTTTGTTTGAATTTCATTGAAAATGGCAACTTGGCCATTTTACAAAAAGCCCCAATTTTACAACAGTGCAACTTGCATTTGCAATTTCAAAGCTTTTCACCAGTTGCAAGCTTTTGTGTTAAAATCTAATGCAACTGCCATTTGCCATTAGATGTCGGTGCACTTTACAGAACAAGAGAGCGGATAACAGCTTTTTAAGTTGCACCAGAGTACTGCAGTCTACAGCTGAGCAGTAATCGGAAGTGCATAATATTTTAAGCAAAGTTCAACTGCCTGTCGGTAGAGGGCGCTTTAAAAAAATTACAGTGGGATATATTGTATAACGGAATAACAAGCGGCTAAGTTAAGTTTAATAAAACTAAGAAACAAAAGAAAAAAACTATGTAGTATTGCGCATTTGAATATATTTAAGTAGACTTGTGTCCAACAGTTCTTTTTGAACTAGTTCGTTCAGTTGGACACAAGTCCGGTCAAAAAATCAATGTAAATTAAATGGGTTTGAAACAACTTTTGACTCAAACGCTCTCAAACTAGTTCAAAAAGAACTGTTGGACACAAGTCTATATTTAAGTTAATGATAACTATAATTTATTTACTTTAGTATTTAACAATGAAATTCAATATTTATAACACACAACAGCTTTTAGCTGAAATTAAAAAATTCTTCTAATGCTTAAGCGGCAAAATTATTTCCCTCTCTTAAATTTAGTTCAACATTAAAACCAAAAAGTAACCCTTAGTTGAGGGCATACAACACCGCAGGTTCTTTTTAAGACAAAAAATTACGCATTTAAATATTCTTTAGGCATTACATCTACATACATAAAGGGTGTTTTTTTTAGAGGTATAGAACTTCGAATTGAAATAAAACACAAGAAAATCGTTTTAATGTCCATCAATTTGGCTTTATTGGAAGGATAATTTTATGCCATTAATGTTTAAATATGATTTCGGGCATGTGGCCGCCGCGGCTGGCTCGAATAAAGCCAATTCTACAGGTCCAATTTTCAACCACTTTTTCGAGCATATGGGGCCGTATGTTGGCAATAACGCCACGAATGTTGGCTTCCAAGTCCCCTAACGTTTCTGGTTTGTTGGCGTAGACGAGCGACTTCACATATCCCCAAAGAAAATAATCCAATGGTGTCAAATCACACGATCTTGGTGGCCAATTGACAGGTCCATTCCGCGAAATTATGCGCTCATCGAATGTTTCCTTCAATAAATCGATTGTGACGTGCGCTGTGTGGCATGTAGCGCCGTCTTGTTGGAACCACAACTCATCCACATTCAAAATCTTCCATAAAGTTGATGGACAAAGCTCCAATTGCTGTGCACGGTGGCGAATCGATTCATTCGGGTCCTCTTCAACACTTTGCTCTACAGCGGCAATTGTTTCTTCGGTGCGCACTGTTCGACGTCTCTGCGGATGCGTATTATCACATAGAGTAAACGTAGTGCGAAAACGATCCATGGTTAACCGAATTAATTGCTCTGATGGACGATTATGTCGACCATAAAATGGACGGAGCGTGCGGTAAACTTCGCGAACTGAACCATTATTTTCGAAATAAATTTGCACGATTCGCAAGCGTTGTTCTTTTGTCAACCTGTTCATGATGAAATGGCAAACCAAACTAAATATTAATCACTTGACAGCTGACAAAATGGCCGCCAGTTAAAAAAGTGATGCCAACTTAAAGTTCTATACCTCAATAAAAAACACCCTTTACATATATATATATATATGTATTTATGTATGTGTGTATGTATGTATGTAGCGTTAAAGCAAGAAATTATGTTCCACGTGTTGATTTTTTACCCTCTTTGTCATCCACTAGTAACTTGGATACTCACTGAATATTTATTGTGTATGGTTAGGGCTAAATAATGCTCCATTTTAATGCTTACAAGTATGTATGTATGTACACATATAAAAGTTCAACAAACAAGGGAATTTTTGGTGGTTGATTCGGTTTTTCATGACACTTTTGCCGGGTGGGCAGTGACAGTGGGGTTGCGGAATAACGAGTGTGAGTAAGTATACATACATACATACATATATACAAGATTTCCTGTTCTATTGTGTATATTTTTGTTTTATTACAAATACTACAAATGGAATAAATGGCCAATATTGAAAGCAGGATTTATACATGGCAGGGTTTGTAATTTATTTTAAATACAAATAAAATTTAATTAAATGACATGCAAGAAATTGCGCCAAATACATACCTAGGTATAATAATTATTCAAAATTTAAATGTTTAAAATTGTTAGCAATGTTACTGCTTTGAGTGGATTTGTTTAAATATCTTTATTAAGAAACTGATTTCTCTACACATGAAGAGAATTTAATTTTATTTGTGTGAGTAGTAGCAATGTTTTCAATTTATCAGATCAAAAGCTTGCAAACCATAACCAGCCAGGGTTTCATAAAATATGCAAATTGTCAACTTGAGTATTTCGTCTTAAAAATAAAATCTAAAATACATGCATACATATTTAATATTCCGTGAAGAAACCCTTGATAACCAAGATATTTATCATCCGAGCTAATCTAACACATAAATACATGCACATGCACGCACACAAACCAAAAAAATATGTATACATACATATGTATAAACATGTATGTATGTATGTATGTATATTTATTTATTTCCGTATAAATAATTTATAAAACAAATTCAATTTGGTAACGCTACACGTGTATTAGCTTAAAGATTATCTATCATTGTTTGTAATTTTTCAGCTCTTATCACCCTCTCGCACTCTATTATAATTTTCTGTTGATAACAAATTTATTCACAAAACAAAACTTTTTTTAGGGGACACAAAATATTCAGCTATTTTACGGAAAAACTGTATAGAAATTTTTTTGTATGGGTATTTTTATGTACATAAATGTATACAAATAAATAAAAACTTTGTAGAAGTACATATGTACATACATATCTACAGATGTATGTATGTACTGTTCTTTATAGCCCAAATTTGTGCGTCTTACGTATTTGTTTTTTATTTATAAATGGAAAACAAAAAACACAGTAAATAGGTGAACGACCGTAGATAGAACTCGACCTTCAGATTCAATCTGGGCCAAGTGGAATTTTATTTCTCCTGCTTTTGTCGTTGTTTATGGCATTAGCGCGCGTGTTTGTATGAGTGTGCGTATTTTTATTATGTTTATTCAATTGAATTCTCCCACTTATACATTCCCTTTCGCTCTCTTGCTCTACATAGGTATTGTAAAATGTAGTATCAATTTTTTACTACTGGCAATGCTTCTCACTATGTTATTGTTTACATTGCAGGGATGGAGCTTTCAATGCCATGGTATATTTTAGTAATAATACGAGTATTAAAGTGTATTGTTTTTTCTTTATAAGAAAAAAACTATTATTATTTGCTAAATATTTACCCGCATATTCATAAAAAAAATAAAATGAATTTTAAATCCATTTTAGGAAAATTTTGTATGAAAAAATTTTAACAAAATTCATATCAAATTCATTTTAAGTTTTATGAATATGGAGGTTAAAGTGCTCAGTTTAGGGACGTGGTGCGATAAGCCCCCATACCCAAAAAAAACATATTTATCGTTTATTGAGAGATATATTAAAACAAGAGCTTTTAAAATTACATGAGTAATCAAATGAAAAAGAGAACCATATTAACGTGAGTATAGCTGAAGGTCCGTTCAATGCGTAGTTGCGTTTTATGCATGTGGCAAAAAGTAGAATCACGGTAATGGTATGGACCTTCAGTTTATACTGTTCGCGTTCCATTACGTCTGTCCAATCCCAACCATTTCCTGTTGGAATGAAATAGTAATTTTGTTTGTTACGCTTTATCGGCTAAACGGTTCAAGCGATTTTCATGAAACTTAAAACATAGATAGATCTGCGTTTAAAAGAACATGTGGAAGAGTGGTGCTGCAACACACCTCCACTCGGAGACCCAAGAATACATAGATAATATATTTTTAAAAATTAAGACCAAGAGGAGGGTAAGGAGGCAATTTCTGTCTCTCCGTATCTATCTAAACGATTTTTATGAAATTCATAACATAGATACATTTGCGTCTAAAAGGCATACTTTATATATTTTAAAAACTATAACCAAGAAGGCGATTTCTGACCTTCCGAAACTAGCAAACCAATTTTTCTGATAAAACAACATTAAGACTATATACTATATAGTAATTATACTAATTCGACCAGGATCGATGGGATGTTAGAGAGCGATTGCTGCCTCTCCAAAACTGTACAAACGATTTTGATGAAACTTAAAATATAGATAGATATGTGTCTATATATGACAGTTAATGAAAACGAGCAACGACACATGTTGGAATCCTTTGTAATATACAGACAATTATATACATATAAAGACTTGAAATTTTCAAAGTTAGTGCATTTTCATGCAGACTACACCAATTCACACTGAAATTTAAAAAATTAAAATTAAATGATTTCTAACAGCTAATGTAATTTTGACAACTTACTGTATCTCGAAATTTTTAAAAATGCTAAAACTAAAAAAATGCCTAAACGAAAAAATCGCCTAAATGAAAAATATCACCAAATATAAAATAAATCGCTTAAATGCAAATAAAATCACCAAAAGTAAACCAGTCGCCAAAAACCAAAAGAAAATCTCCAAAATCCGAAGAAATCGCCATCGAAAAAAAACGCCTAAACTAAAAAAATAGCAGCAATAATAAAAAGATCGCCAAAAACCTTGAAAATCGCTAAAACTGAAAAATTCTTGATAGTATTACATATAGTTAGTTACCTTAATATAGAAAGGCCCTAACTCAGTATTTTTGTTTGAAATCGAGATTTTTGTATAATTCTATAGAAGAAAAATGCGAAAATCTCGATTTCAAAAAATAATGGGCCCTAAGCCTTTCTATATTAAGTAACGATATGTAAAGTTGCACTTTACTAAATTTTTTTATTACTTTTGCTCTTATTTAATGACAAATCATTTCTGAGCGGGCATAGCTAGCAAACCATAAAGAAAATGCTTACTTTAATCTCTACTTTCCAGCTCTGTGTCAATATTAGTTTTAACAGAGTGACCGTTGTGTTAAAAATTTGAATATGAAGCGTTATATTCGCCATTAGTTTTAAAAGTCAGGCACAGTTAAGTTAATTTTTTTAAATTATTTACAAATAAGAAATCATCTTTAATCTATAAAACTTAAATACCTATGTATATGTATTTATCTCTTGTTTCTCCATTTCTTTAAATTTAAATTTCTTAGTTTTCAAATTTCTAATAAACTAATAGTACCTATTTTATTACTGTGGTTTCTAAAAAAAACAATTTTCAACCAAAACTTTTGTTTAAAGTGAGTGCCATAGTAACTTTGTTAAAAAGCTAGCCTAGGAAAATTAGATTTTACAACATCTACATACTACATACATACATATGTATGTATGTGTATAAAAGATGGTGCAACTTTATATTTTTTTCAGCCTCTCAATACTTGACCAAATGTTTTTGCGTCATTCTCATTTCATTATTATTATTTTTTATATTTAACGTTTTATATGCTGTTTGTATGCCTTGAGCGTTTCTTTCATACGCTCATTCTATTCTTTAGTCGAGGCTTTTACAAAAGTCATTGTACGCTTTTGAACTTTTTTTTGCTAAAGTATTGTAACATATATATTTTCGTTATTTAAGCTACAAGGCGACCACCTTCAAAAAAAAAAAAAAAACACGATAAAAAATTAAATAACGTTGCTTACAATCACTCACGTACGTCACTATAAACTTAAAACTATTTACCAGCCAGCAGGCACTCCAAAACTAAATGAATAAATTTTAATGCCAAGTGACAATAACAAACACCTACTAAAAGCACATCGATACTAAATTATTCACACCTAAAAAAAAATATCAGATACAAATGCTTACAATATTTTAATTATAAATAACCTGCAGCAAGCAAATGCGAACAAACCAGAGCTTCATTCACTTCGTAATTAAAAATCGACAATAAATCGTTAAAATGTGATACAATTATTATTGGCCGTGTGGTGAGGTGAGCGGTGATCAGCAGGCAGAAGGCAGAGCCACAACTTGCTGCTCTTAAAAGTAGCCAAACGCCACCTCGTTTGTCTTACAAATAAATATGTATGTACATTAAAACTGGCATGATAACATGTTGCAATTTCAAAGTTGCATGCTGAGGGTTGGGTGCACACACACAAACACACACACACACACACACTCAGTAGTTAATGTAGTGTTGCTGCTGGTGCTGCTAAATGTTTAGCTCACTTTTTGGCTAGTTGTTTCTCTAAATGACTGGGTTATGTACTCGTTGCACTCTGACGAGATTATAAAATTGTGCTCAAAAATATTGTATGTCGTTGCACGAGTTCAGGGCCAATTTGAATGGTTTTATTTTCAACTCTGTGCATTCTCGCAACATACGATTTAACCTCCTTTTTCTCCTAAGTGAATTGTATTAAAGAACAATTTAGGCGTAAAAAATACAGTGGGACGAAATATGAATAAATTCAACAGAAAAAAAATATTTTCATGGCTTTCCTGAGCTATTTGTTTCGTATACAATTCTGCTCTACTTCTAGTTCATTTTATATATTATATTTTATGTACTAAATAGTAAATTATTTAGTACTTAATTACATGTACTAAAGTTTTCTTAAAGTAAAACTTCTTAGTACTTCTTATGTAATAAATTCTGTAAATATTAAATTATTTAGTACATGTACTAAAATTTTCTTAAAATAAACATTTTTAGTTTAAAATTTCTTTGTCCTAATTCTGTTTCAATTTGTGTAGTAAATTTTTCGACTTTAAAGTTTCTTAACAATAAATTCATAAATGTTTACAACTAATTTCGTTTGAATTCGTGAATTGTATTAAAGAACAATTTAGGCGTAACAAAAGACAGTGGGATCAAAGTTGAATAAATTCAAGAGAAATATTTTTTTCATGGCTTTCGTGAGTCTTGAGTTATTTTTTTTTTTTATAGAACTCTTCTGCTTTACTAATATTTAATTTTATGTACTAAATAGCAAATTCTTTAGCACTTAATTACATGCACTAAAATTTTCTTAAATTAAAAGTTCCTAGTTTTAAAATTTCTTTGTACTACATTCTTTACTTTAATTTGTGTACTAAATTTTTCGTACGCTTATCTTCTTGGTTTAAAGTTTCTTTGCACTAAATTCATAAATATTTACAACTAATATAGTTTTGAATTTTGAGTACTAAATTTCGCCAAAGGATGTCATATAAAATTTCTTTGTACTAAATTCATAAGTACTGCTCCAATTTTTATACTATATTTTACGTAAATAGATTTTTTTCATTAACATTTTCCTGTTACTAAATTATAAATTCATAGTAGCATATTTAGTACTTAATTTTGTATACTAATGTTTTATTTAAATTTAGTATGTACTAAAAGCATAAATAGTTTCCAAATAAGCTAAATTCACGGGAAATAAACTTTATAATTAACATTTTACTTTGTACTAAATTCCCAAATACTCAATGGAAGTGGTACCACTAGTATTTAGTTTATTATTTTGTGCTAAATTTATGAGAAATAAACTTTTTTAGTAAACATTTTTTTTGTACTAAATTCCAAAATGCTAAACGGAAGTAGTACATACTTAGTTTAAAATTATCAAGACTATTCTTTTAATATATAATTCCACTATGTTGAAGTGGAAAATACTAAATTATTTAGTACTTAATTTCATGTACTAAATTTGGAGCATTATATAATGCTAATTCATAAATTTAGTAATAAGTATTCAAGTAATTTTGACACAATGCACCCATTATTTGGCGTAAAAGCAATAGGTTAGGAAGGGTGGTGCTAAAACGCACCTCCACTTCGAGACCCATTTGGGTGCATGGTGATGTAAAAACAATAAATTATTATTAAATTATTATGCATGTAATTGTGGTAATTTACTACTACATTTTGTGTACTAAATGGTACTAAAAGCAATTTAGTTTTGTTTGAAATTTCTTTTTAAATTTTATGTACTAAAAAAATATATGTAAATTTCCTTATTTATTTCATATGTATTTGTTTTCTTCTGCTACTAAAAATTCATAAATAATAGATAAACTATTTTCTGCTTAACTTTATGTACTAAATTTTAGTTAAGTTAATTATTTAATATTAATGTGTTTCTTGCTTATAAAATTATACTAAATTATTTAGCAAATAATTTTGTGTACTAAATTTTGATTTTGTTTTTTTTTTATATTTAAGTCGATTTGCACTAAGTTCATAGCTACTAATTATTTAGTACTAAATTTTAGGTACTCAAATTTCGATTTGCACTAAGTTCATAGCTACTAAATTATTTAGTACTAAATTTTAGGTACTAAATTTTTAGTACAATATTTTTTCATATTATTTTTAAAACAGTTCCTGAAGAAATTAATTTCCGAAATATCATTATGTATAGCCTCCCCTCGGAAAGCAGTACTATTAATTGCACAACATTTTTCATAACTAAGTATGTGTGTGCCCTTCTGTGCACTTAAGTATACGCTAAAGCGCGCTGACTTGGAAAATTTAAGACCTAGGTATGTACAATTTTTTTTTTCTGTTTTCATTATTTTCATATTAAAAAATATACACACTCAGGTATGTACTATTCATTTCGCAAATATTTTAGCTCATATAACAATAATAATATAATAACGCTCATATTTTTTTTCCATAGAACCTGTAAATTTTTTCTTCAGTTGCCCAAATAAGCAAATTCTGTTACACCGTTTAGTTGTGTGTAAGCTTGTTGGTGTGTGTTTTTCATTGATGACCTTCTAAGTTCATTTACCTTTTTTTCCATTAGAAAAAAAATCCTTTAAATGTCCCAACTAAATTGAAACATGCGCAGACCTGCCCACTACAAAATCTTTTTTGTATGTTTTTGTTTTTGTTCTTAATACTCGTATATTTTATGATTTTCAATTAATATTTTTATCATTAAGCAAATGATAAAATAATGTAAATCGCAATTGTGTATTTCTTCAACACAGTTTTGTTGCTTTTCAAAACTTTGTGTATGTATTTCGGTCATAGAACGTGAACACTTGGAGGTGCAAGTCTGTATCAAGAAACCATATGCTAGGGTCGAACTAGGGAAGCGCTTAAAATGTATAAAAATAAAAAGATTTCAAAGGTGCCAAAATGTTCCACTGTGCGGATAATATACTCTTGAGACTAAAATATGCAAAAGTATGCTGTTTCACAAACAAGACGATGTCAAAAATCGTTCTGAAACATACAAGTGTCAGTTTTCCTGCCTCCATACATGCATTACATGGGAACAGATACAATATGTAATTGCGTATTTCTGATTCGACCCGAGTCCTAATATGAAAAGTTTTCATAATTTCCAACAAAAGTAACAAATATAGTTTCCAGACTAAAGTCTGTTACTCACTATCATACATAGTCAAGCGACTTTTGAGAAAATACAACCCTGGTCTAATGGAGTTTATGCAAATTTCCAACTCACCACATCAGGGTTGCATTTTTTCAAAAGTCGAACGATTGTGTAGGATAGTGAGTAACAGCGAAATAAATATTCAAAAATCGTTGCCAGCAAAAAATATGCAATTGTAAATTATGAAAATAATTTCAATTTGTTGCAGATTAATGTGTTTCGTCTCTATATAATTTCAGTAGTTGTTCATGACATTTTGCATTTGATAAACTTGGTTTGCGCTTAATGGCGATTTAAAAATATAACTTTTTTTCTTCTGCTGATACTGTTCTTTTGATTTGTAAAGTACTTTTGATATAAACTTTTTTTTTGTATAAATTCTACTAAATTTGCATTTGGTTCAGGTCGTTAATTCGTCTGAGGAGTAGAACTGGGGCTCTATTTTGACTACATACCTTATCTATTTGAAAAAAAAGCAAAATTGAGAACGTAATACGTGGTTGTTGTATTTTTTTTTTAATTTCATGCTGCAAACATTTGTATTTAGTTCGTGTGTGCACACACACACAAAAGTACTCATCAAGTGTATGTAAATTAAAATGTAAGGTTTTGTAAAAAGTCATTGATTATGTCGTTGAACCGATTTTTTTTAGTACAATGACACCCAACAACAATAGCAAGTGCTCGTATAAAAGTTTAGTTTACATACACACTAAAGTGTTTGAAATAAAAATATGATTTTAGCTTAATGCGATTGGAAAAAAACACATTTAATTGTTACACAGTCACATTGCAAAATTAGTTTTTTTATACATACTATACATACGTTTCTGCTTTATTGTAATTTACATTTAAATTGTTGACTTTTTTTTCGTATTATTCTAATTGTATTAATAAATTAAACAGGCAATTATTAAATGGAAGTAAAAGTTATAAGAAACAAACTGATTTCTTAAGAAAAATCAAATACAAACGCCTACAGAAAACGGGCTAAATGACAAATTTCCTTCATGTTTTAAATCCTAAATCAGAAAAAAAAATTAATGTACTAAATTTGCTGAATTCTTTCTTAAGAAAAATTTGGTATGCAAAAGTATGCACAAAATTATTAAAAGATGGATTTAGAAATTTTAGTACAATTTTCTTAGATATCAAAACTTGTACTAAAAAGTATCAATACATTTTTTTAGTACAACTTATCTCAATTACGATGTTATATCGAAGATCGTTTGTCTACTCAGCATTAGAGCTAAATTTTTTTTGTACTAAATTCTTAATCTTACAAAAAATTTTCAACATTTCATTGACAATATTTTATGTTAAAGCTATTTAGTAGAATTAAGTTATTATGTACATATATTCAATAGAAGTTTTTAGCACAATAACTTTAACAGAAAACATTTTAGTCCAAGTTTTAATTTTTATTTTTTTAGTAAAAATATTTTGGCCCAAAAATTTTAATAAAAATGTTTACAAATAAGGATTTTGGTATACATTTTAGTAGAAAAATTATAGTACACCTTTTTAGTACACACAATTAAGCCTGAAGTTTTCTGCTGTTTCAAGTTTTCATTTCCAAGTCCTAAGTAATTTGAGTACTAAATTTTTTGACTTCTTTCTTAAGAAAACTTATTCACATTATTAAAAGATGGATTTTGATGGAAAGATTTTAGCCAAAAATTTATCAACAACATTTTTAAGCATTTTTGGTATACATTTTAGTACACGTTTTTAGCAAAAAAAAATTTTAGTACAATTATTAAAGTATAAAATTTTTTCCTATTTCAAGATTTAAGTTCTTTAAGTCCTAAAAAAATTTATGTACTAAATTTGTTGACTTCGTTTTTGAGAAAAATTATTTACCTTAATAAAGAGATGAATTTTAAAAATTTAGTACAAAATTTTTAATATCAAAGCTTGTACTGAAAAGTTTTTAAGTTAGTTTTTGGGTACAACTTATCTCAATTACGGTATTATATCCATACCCAGTTTCAGAGCTGAGTAGTATGTAAATGCAAAATTGTTGTACTAAATTCTTAATATTGCGGACAATTTTTATTAGAACTTTAGCATGTATTAACATGTAGAGCCTTATCATGGTTGGCATATTTCGACTTCGACTATGCCTAGTAGACCAAAGTGTCGCAGTCGAAGTCGAAATACAACAACCACGATAATCCATTGACATGTTTTAATGAAAAAGATATTTAATAGAACTATGTATTTGCATATGGGCATTTCTCCGAGAAATTCCACATTTTTGTCGCGTGCGACAGCAAGCAGTTAACCTTGAATTTCTGAACAACGTGACTCGACTTTTCTTAAAATTTTACCTAACGTAGAGCTGGCGACGGCCTACACAAATATATAAAGAAGTAAAAAAAAATTCGTTTTCTTTGAAAAAACAAACAAATTTGCTTGGGGTCGCACGCTACAAAAAGTTGACATACCTGTGGAAATTTTTAGTACAATAATTTTTACAAAAAGATACAAGTTTCAGCTGAATTTTTTTTAATTGTTTAGTAATTTTTTTTTGGGTACAAAAATTTTAATAAAAATATGTTTTTATAAATATATACTTTGGTAAATTATATACATACATACATAGATATGTATAACTATTTATATGACCTTGTTTCACGTAGCATTCAAGAATATAGATGACTCCTTTTTGAACTTTTATAATTATATTTTATTATATCAGAAAGTTGTTCTATGGAGAAGACCTTCTTCTCATTTGTACTAACTACATAAATAAAATGTATAAGAAATTTTTTTTTATTAAATTTAAGCTTCGAAGCGAAATATCGAAAAGAGTAAAATTAAAATTAAAAGATTGATAAAATTTATGAAAAATATAATAGAATATAAAAATGCTCGAATTAAACTCGCTCGCAAACGAATTCAATTCGAGCGAGTTTTATTTTTTGTATTGAAAAGAGCTACTCTTGCCTGCTCGCGAGTTAAAAAAATAAATCTCGCGAGCGCATTTAATTTTTGAGAATCGAAAATAGGACTCGCGAGAAGAATTCAAATTTTAAGAGTCAAAAATAAAACTCGACTCCCGAGTCGAGTTAAAAAGAATTATTCGCGAGTTTTATTAATTTTGTTTGCTCAAATTCTGTTTTCTATAGGTCGCAATGTTGAAATTATATTTTATTACTGACAGGTAAGCATTTACATAACTTTTCGTGAAGCTGAAGCCTTACAACATTTGAAAAATACCTCATGACATGAAAGTAAGAACACATATTTTTATATATGTATGTATATGCATTTGTAAGTACTAAACTTTTCAAATTCGCATATAAATAAATATACTTTTTCGAATAAACAAAAAAAATTTTTTTTAATAATTACTCGTTTTGAATTCGTTTATGCTCGTTTTGCACTTTTTTAAAATGTATGCTTACGAGTTTTAAAATAAAACTCGCGAGTACAAATTTTAAAGCGAGTCATTTAATGCTTACGAGTCGAGCACAAAACGAGTACGAGTCTTATAAAATTTGTGCTCGCGAGTTTTAATTTTGAACTCGCGAGCACAAATTTTAAAACGAGCGAGTTAATAAAAATTGTGCTCGCGAGCCGAATTTTTCCCTACCCTGTAAAAATGTTTGCTGACAAAAATTTAGTATACATTTTAGTACAGAAATTAAAGTTTTATTGATTTATAGTAAAAAAAACTATGAAGATACAAAATTTTACATTTATTTGCTAAATTGTTAACATGTACTAAATATTCAATGCAAAGCTATGAGCAACTCAATTTTGTTACTTTTATAAAATTAGCAAATAAAGCTGTAGTTACCAGCAAATTTTGATATAGAAGTAAACAAAAATAAAAATTTAGTACACATTTTTAGTACATACAGTTTTAGTACATATGTGTGCAAACTAAAAATTTAGTACATATTATTTTTTTTAATATGAAATTGCCATCTCAGCTTAGTTAGTGGCCATTATATTTTTAGTACAAAATTACTTTAAAGCAAGATTGAATAAGGCAAATTTCTTTGTATAATACCATTAAATCTCACTGTTCCTTAACCTTCAAAATCTCGCAAGTCCTTTTATTATTTAGGCTCCATTTTTTTAAATGCAACAGTAAAGGAAAATTAGAATGTGTAGTGATATTTTTTTTCATTTGCTTTTCAGCTAAATACGAGTAAAAACTGCTCTGCTTGAGAATAAGAAAAAAAAACAAAAACAAAATTTAGAACAAGGCGAAATGTTATTCAGATGGCTCCGTGCATTGGCATTAAAGCACTTGCATGCATCTCTGTGTTTATATGTTTGTATGTTTGTAACTGTAAATGTGTGTGGTGACATGGAAGGGCATCTATTTCAGCTCTCGCAGCTCACAGCACACTTTGTGTAAGTGAGTGTGTGTGTTTGTTTATAATCACGTTTCGAAAGGACTAAAGATACTCTAACATTTACTCATACAAACATGTTCGTTATTATATTCCTTATAATACAAATGTTTCCTTGAAAACTTTTTGGACATTGACTATTTTTTTTTTTTTTGCTATAGTTTCATTTCCATAGCCAGCTCGTGTCATTGGCGTCTTTACAGTTCATTTAACTTTAAAGACGAAGGAGAAGAAGAAGCGGAAACTAAATCTATTGAAAGGATTTTAATAATAAATATTGAGACTATTTTTTGGGAATTTAAAAATTCATAGTCGTATTTGAAGGATTTTTTTTTTAAACAAATTAGTTTTAATGTCCTTCAGAGGCGAATAAAGAAAGGAGCAGGAATTTTCTGTTTTCATTGTATTTCCTTTGAACTTGAAGTTAGGAGTCAGAGTGGTTTAAGTCTATGGTATAAAATTTAAGCTGGGCTTGTGTAATACTCCACGTTTATTTTATATTTTTTGTTTTGGAATTTATCAAGATCTTGACAAGCATCTTCGACTTTTTAAGCTTTAAAAACGTGCTTGATTGAATTGAAAATAGAGCA
Organism: Tachina lurida; assembly: GCA_944452675.1. NCBI lineage: Eukaryota > Metazoa > Arthropoda > Insecta > Diptera > Tachinidae > Tachina > Tachina lurida. The sequence continues at coordinate 8,633,964 of OX101754.1, forward strand.
AAATTACCGCCACCACTTTTGGCAAAATTTAACAGCCATCATTTGAAAAAAAAAAATCAAAACAAGAAGCTTTCTTGCAAACTGACAAATAAAGCTTTCTTCTAACATTTACGACATGAAAAACTACCCTACAAGAAATGAGTGACTGAAACTACCACAAACGTAATTTTTTCACTAACACATTTGCAACAATTTTATATTGAAATCAACAGTGACATTCAATTGCTCTAGTTGCTCTACTCTAACATATATGTAAGAGTGAAAATATATAAAAACATTGACGGTATTCGATGTTTGATGCAAATTTTCGTGCGTTAGTGCAAATGCAAAATATCGTAGCTTTTCTTTAAAATCCAATAACAAAATACACACACAATCCAAAGAAAAGCTACGATATTTTGCATTTGCACTAACGCACGAAAATTTTCACCAAACATCGAATACCGCCATTGTATTTTATTGTAAAATATACAATTCGTTCGGTCTGTGTAATTAAAATATATGGAAGTGGTAAAAAAGTTAAGTAAAAACAATAGTGTATAAAATAAATTTACAATTTTTAATTAAACCATACTTTCCTTTTACAAATTTTAGAGATTTATAAAACAAAGTGTGGTGGTGGTTCAAAACAGTATGGAGGGGCAGATACCTTCTACGTTATTTTGTGTTTTTTTTTTGGTTATTGTTCTTAATTTTTAAATAGTTTACTTAATTATATATTTTTTTATAATAATAAACGTTTTAAACAACATAAAAATTGTGTTTATAAATGTAATTATGCAGGTTTGAATAGTTTACTATGATGGTTATATACATCAAGTGTGATCAGTCAGACGTGACTACCACATGCATCATCAATGCCAGGTAAAAATTCGGCAGAGCAAGCAGGTCAGATATTAATGTTTCATAGTAGATATTTTCAATTAGTTAGACAAAGATGCAAAATCACACGCATACAAAAGTTTACATCACTTTTCCACATTGGCCTTAGCAAACTGATAGAAACTTAGATAGCTAAAGCCATCACCACTCCCAGTCAAATGACCGGTCATTTGACTGAGAGTGTTCTTGCTGGGTAATTTTCAAATGTAGGACATCATACTGATTGCTGTAAACAAATAAGAAAAAAGCTTTTAGTATGAAACATGTTCACAGTTCAGCTCATACTAAATAATGCACGCGCTGCAACAAGTTCGAACCAAGTAAGCTTTTAAGCAAGAACAATTGGCAAGTAAAAAGCTTTCTTATGATGGTTTAATTTTTCTCAACAAGTTTGAACAAGCAACTGGTTAAAAAAAATTTTTTTGTTTCTATTATTTATTCTAACATGTTGCAAGCACATGCCAATTGCTCAGTTAAAAAATTAAGTTTTTTTATTCCACATACGCCAAGCGCCAACGAGATACATCAAGCGGACAGAAGTAAAATAAAAATTACAATAAAATTTTTAAGAGCGGGAAATTTGAACATTGAAAGAAAAAAAGTGTCATAAAGCAACAGCACTCGAGTCAAAGAAAAAGTGCTAATAAGTGCTTAATAGTATTAAGTCTACATGTAAAGCTTGAAAAAAAAAAAACTGAAAAATACATAAACATATTTTAAGTTTCAAATTAGTAAAAACTCTTTTTTAAAGAAATTCGAAAGCAATAAAAATTTTGATTGAGAACAAATTTAAAAACTATACAAGAGGGGAACTGGAAATGTTTTTGAACATTTAAAAAGGTGCAAAGAACCATAAAATAAATTTAAAAAAAAATAATAATTAAAAGTACAAAAGCTTAAATAGTACGAAAAGTCATCAAAAATATACCAAAAACTTAGGAAAAAATATGCAAAGTAGAAAGAATAGATAAACACAAAAAGTACTTTATCCTTTGAAAAAGAAGAACAATCCTGCATAACTTTATAATTAAAAAAGTACAAAAAGAGTATTTTTTTTTTAATTTAAAGAAAATCTTAAAATAAAAACATCACTTGAAAAATAAGAAAATCTTTTAACAAAATTTTCTTTGAGGCAGCAGGTCATAAAATTAATAAGAATACTTTGTAATAGTAGATGCAGTAAAGCCATAATTGTTAAAAATATCCGAAAAGTCTGTGCAACAAATGTAAATGTGTGACAAGAAACTAATTCATAATTCATTTTTCTTAAAAAGTGCTAAAGCTTGGTGGAAACCAGAAACACCACAACTTTTACTAACTGAGTGAATAAAAGCACAAAATAGCAATTTACTTCTTTAGAAAAATTGTGACGAATTTACAAGAAAATAATATTTACTATAAGGAACTTGAAAGTTAATTAAAAAGAAGAAAGCTATAACAAACAGAAATCTTCACAAAATATATAAAAAAAAATCTTCTTTTCTAAACATCTCTCAAACTTATTTATTTTTTTTTTTCTTAAAATCATTAAAATTAAATCAATACATCAAAATCAAACCAACCAAATAGTTAAATGAAAATTCTCTAAGGTTTTCTAAAAAAAGGTACATTTCTTAAAAGTACCAACGATAAAAATAAATTACTTCTCTTAAAAATTACCAAAAAAAAACAATAAAAACAGTTTAAATAAAAGAAAGTATCAAAAAAGTACCAAAATAACAAACAAACAAAAAAATTTTTCGCCAAAAAAAAATACTTTCCTTAAAAAGTATCTACCTAAAATAGCAAAAAAAAAAGTACTTGTCCTAAAAGGTATCAAGACAAAATAAGAACTATTTCTCGCCAAACTATCAGAAAAGTAACAAAAATGTACTTTTCTTAAAAAGTACCCAAAAAAATAAAAAAAAGTAATTTTCTTAAAAGGTATCAAGATAACAAAAATAACTATTTCTCGCCAAACTATCACAAAAATAGGCAAATATTATTTTATTAAAAAGTACCTAAAATAGCAAAAAAAAATAGTACTTTACTTATCGAGATAACAAAAACAACTATTTCTCGCCAAACTATCAGAAAAAAATTTATTTTCTTAAAAAGTTTAGGACCTTAGCTAAAAAAAAGTACTTTTCCCAAAATTGACGGAGATAACAAAAAAAACTATTTCTTAGAAAACTATCATAATAATAAGAAAAAAATTATTTTCTTAAAAAGTACCTAAAATAGCAAAAAGTACTTCTGCTAAAAGGTACCAAGATAGCAAAAACAACTTTTTATCGCCAAAGTACTACAAAATATGTATATACCATCCTTAAAAAGTACCTAAAATAGCTAAAAAGTACTTTTCCTAAAAGGTACCAAGATAACAAAAAAAAACTATTTTTGACCAAGTTTCCACACATATAATAAAAAAAAATCCTACCTATAATAGCAAAACATTATTTTTTCTTAAAAGGTACCAAAACAACAAAAAAGTACTTTTCTTAAAAAAGTACCAAACATATGTATGTATGTAGCAGTAAAGTACATACTTTTTTCCAAAAAGTGTCAGAATAACAAAAAGTGACTGACTGCTCTTGAAAACTACTGAAAATAGCAACAACAAACTCAATACTACTAAATAAAATCACAAATATAAAAAGCGACACTTTTCTTAAAAAGTTTAAAAAATAAGAAAAAAATACATTTCTTAAAAAGTACCAAACGAACAAAAAAAGTTCATAAATGGTAAAGCTACAACAACAACATAATAAAACCAATAAAAAAAACTTTTTAAAAAAAAAGTACCAGAATTTAAATAAACAGTTACAAATATTTCATGGAAATTCAAAACACAGATAAATTCCAAATGAGGTTTCGAGCACATAATTAAACTTTTCAATTCAGTTTAAAAAACTGCATTCATTTGTTCTAAATCCAAGAAATAGACAGAAGTAATTTAGTACGTCACTTAAATTATGTTAGTTTTCTTTGTTAAATGGCCAATGAATAATTAAAAAAATATTAAAAAAATAATTTAAAAAAAAAACGCTTATTAAACTTTAACAACTAAAACTCATAAAAAGTTGTATATAAATAAAATAAAAGAAAAATTTAGTACAAATGGAATTTAAATATTTTGCAGACTTAGGTTTGTTGAGAGATTTTTAGAGAAAAAAAACCCCGCCATATATTAAAAAAAAAAGTACCAAAATCCCCCAAAAATCCAAACTAAGTGCTACAACTGCAAATTAAAAACAACATAACAACAAAGTACGAAAAAGTATCAACTTAGAAAATAAAACAAGACATTTGTTCAAAAACTAAAGCAAATATTTTAATTAACATTTAAAACACACCGTTCCCCAATTTCTCTGAAAAATAATGCTTAAAACACTTTGAAAATTCTTCTCAGCATCTTCTTGAAAATTTGAAATATGAATTTTCCTTAAATGTTTTGGTGTTCATTAAAATGCATAAAGACTTGACAAAAAATAAAACCCGTAAAAAACCTGTTTTAGTCAAACGAAAAACTTTTATTTTGTGATAAAAGTTAGTAATAATAATTTATTGATACAAATAAAAATCCACTTTAACTTAATAAATAACAAAATTAGGAAATAAAATCCTTTAGTGCAAAAAGTAACAACACAAGGTGCCATATTTTATTTAAATATTACGCTTATCAAACAAAGAACAAAATAAAACGTCAACAATTAAAAAGAAAATTTTATGCAAAATAATTTCAGATATTTTGGCAAAGCTTAACTTCTCTGGCAAAAAGTTTAAATTCTTAGCATCTGTTTAATGAATTTCAGTAGTTGTTAGTTAGCAAAACTAAAATAAAACTTAACTTAAATAGTTTAAACTCTGGTTGTCAATTGCTGCTCGAAAATTCCTTCAAAAGGCTTTCACAAAAAACGACTGGTCAAAATGACAGTCGGCTCACGAGAAGATCTCTTTGCCAGCGCAAAGCCCATCGATGATATGGAGCGTTTGATAGGACGTGTTTTAGCGGGTGAGTGAAGGAAACGAAAGCTTTCTATATTTACTGGGTAATTTTTTTTTAGAAAAACATTTATAAAAAAAAAGCTTTTAATAAATAATATTGTAGCACAATGTACTTTTGTATACAATAATTTTTATAAAATTTTGTTTAAATCAGTATGAAGAAAATACTTAAAACGATATTTTTTCGAAAAAAGGGTGTTTGTTTTTCAAAAAGGTACTTATTATTAAAAATGTCCTGTTTTCTTTAAAAAATTACTTCTCATGGAAAATGTACTTTGTATTAAAAGTCTAATTTTTAAGTAAAAATATACATTTTATTAAAAAGGTACTTTTTATTTAAAATGTACTTTTTACAAAAGACTATTTTTTGTTAAAATTTATTTTCTAATAAAAAGTATTTTTATTAAAAAGGTACATTTTATTAATAAAGTACTTTTTATTCAAAATGGTACTTTTTATTCAAAATGGTACTTATTATTCAAAAAGGTACTTTTTATTCAAAAAGGTACTTTTTATTCAAAAAGGTACTTTTTATTCAAAAAGGTACTTTTTATTCAAAAAAGTACTTTTTATTCAAAAAGGTACATCTATTCAAAAAGGCACTTGTTACTTAAAATTCACTTTTCATTAAAAAAGGTATTTTTTAAGGTATTTTTTATTAAAAAGGAACTTTTTATTAAAAATTAACTTTTCATTAAAAAAATTTATTTTTTTATTAAAAGGGGTACTTTTTATTAAAAAGATATTTTTAATTAAAAAGATAATTTTTATGAAAAAGGTACTTTTCACTTTCATGAAAAAGGTACTTAATAACAAGTACTTTCTTTATTAAAAATATATTTTTAATTAAAAAGGTATGTACTTTTAATTAAAAAGCTACTTTTCATTAAAAAGCTACTTTTAAAAAATGTATTTTTCATGAAAAAGGTACCTGTATGAAAACGGTTCATTTTTTTCAAAAAGGTACTTTTTATTAAAAAGGTAATTTTTTATTCAAAAAGGTGCTTTTTATTCAAAAAAGTACTTTTTATTAAAAAGGTACTTTTTATCCTAAAGATACTTTTTTTTTCAAAATCTGTGTTTTAACAAAAACGTATTTTTGGTAAATATGTCACTATTATAAACAGGTACTTTTTATTAAAAATGTTCTTTTTATTAAAAACGGTATTTTTTTCAAAAGCTGTTTTAGCAAAAAAAAAGTACTTTTGGTAAAAGTTTCACAATTATAAACAGGTACTTTTTATTAAAAAGGTACTTTTTATTAAGAATATATTTTTATTAAATAGGTACATATGTACTTTTATTAAAAAGGTACTTTTTTATTAAAAAGGTACTTTTTAACAAAAAAGTATTTTTGGTAAAAACAGGTACTTTTTATTAAAAAGTTATTCAAAAGCTATGTTTTAACAAAAAAAAAAGTACTTTTGGTAAAAATGTCACTATTATAAACAGGTAATTTTTATTAAAAGAAAACGTTTAATTTTAATAAGCCCTAAAGGTAATTTTTATTAAAAAGAGTATTTTTCTGTAAGTGTAATAATTCATTTTTCATATGAATGCGTTGAGTGTAGGTAATTAATTCTATAACATTTTTGTTTGTACTTAGTTGAAATTTAAAATAAACTTGAATATTTGTTTGATAGAAAACAATTTTAAGTGCAGAGCATAAATTTGATAGTGACGATGAGAGTTCATTCAACTTTTTCACAAACTTAACCCAATTTTATATTTAATTTTTTTCTTCTTTATATTTTTATTGTTAATTCTTTTCATTTAATTTTGGCTGTTTGCTTACTATCACTTTCAATTAAACTGATAGGGCAAAAATATATTTAAAGCATGTGTCATGGTTGCTGCTAAAATAGAATTTGTTGCTTATGTTCAGAAAGCAAAATAAAAATAAAAACTATAAAATTATACTTTTGAGATATGAGGTAAATATTGACTTAATTTAGTTTCGAACAACAAAAATGTAGACATGTGATGTGTTTTTAGGTCAGAGCTTATTAAAAAACAATATTTTCTGGGGTACTTTTGTTAATATAAAAAAAGAAATATGTATTTTCAAAGCAATTTGCTGTTATTTGTTAGAACATTGAAAAATTAGATGAAGTTTTAGAAAATTTGAGGCTTTAAATAAAATATGCCGATTTTTATTCAAAAATAAAAACTTCTTAAATTAGGAACAAAGTCAGCGTGACCAGACTTAAGCAAATTTTGCGGCTAAATATATACATACATACATATGTATTTATGTACATACATATGTATATACATATGTATGTATGTAAATCAAATCTCAATAACTTATGGGGAGTTTTTTATAATCGTTCGGACTGTTTACCCGACTGCGCAACGCAGTCTATGTATGTACATATGTATGTTTGTTCCTTTCCTTTTCTGACATCAATGAATTTGTCTTAATCCTAGGAGTGTCACTAAAGATATGACAGTAGTCAAAATTCAATATGGCGGCCAACAGACGCCATTTTGTAACTACGAAAAAAATAATAAGTCAAAATGGGTATCATTAAACAGGTACCTATTTTAAAATAGTCTTTAGGTTTGTCTCATGATTTTTCATTTCTAATGACCATTTAGGATACTTAACGGTTCAAAGTTGGTCGCAGTCGGTGATTTTTTGTTTGTGTTAATTATTCCTTGTTTCAATTGTGCCTGAAGTCTATAGAAGTGCAACATTTTTTAATTTTGTACTCATTTTGATACAAATTATATAAAAATAAGAAATTCCGAAAATATATTTATGGCTCTTATCGCCGTCGTTGGCGTATTTCGATTTCAGTGTTCTAAAATGGCAACACTGATCAAAGCACACTGACAAAAACTAATAAAATTTTCACAAAAATAGTTTGAGATTTTACAATTCAAGTCGTTTTAGCTTAAAAATGCTTAAAGCTTTATTTAGAAAAGCCTAAAAGCTTTCCCATAACTTGCAAAAATTTAACAAACTCGAAAGCTTTCTGAAATATATTTCTTTTTAATTTTGATTTAATTTAATTTGATTTTTAGAATTAAATATAACAAGAAAAATTCTATACATACATACATATATATACCCAAGGCACATTCACAAGGTAGTAGCGGAAATGCAGCTGAGCTATTTTTTTTTCAAATTAAAGTTCATCCGAAACTTTAAAAATTTTTTACGAAAGAGATATTAAAAGAAAATGTACAAAAATTTCAATATGAAAAATATTTTATTAAAAAAATTCTGTGAAAACAAATCTAAAAATATGAAAATACCTACTATTAAAAAATTGTGAAAAGTGCTAAACGTTGCAAATTTTGTTAGTTGTAGCTGCTGTGGAGAAATATTTTCAAATTTATGTGAATAATTTTTATTATTATTATGTTAAACAAATTATATTTTTGAAGTTTTGGATGGACTACAACCCATGTTGTTTTTTTCATTGTTGTATTTTTTCATTGTTTTTGTAATCCTGATATTATGTACCTGGAAATGAATGTGCCTTGCATATACCTATAACAAAATTTAATTTTTGCCAAAAAAGCTATGTCAAGAACATAAAAAAAAAAAAAATAGTTCGTTAACGGAAAATTGTTAATTTAATATTGCTTCCAAATTCCATAAACTAATTCATGGCGCGTGCTACATACCTATTAGTTGTCTGTCATTAAACAAAATTAATAACTATAAAAGTATTCATTTCAGTTTTTTTCTGTTGGAAAAATGGAAAAATGTAATTTTTTTTACAACAAACATAGGAAAAAAAATTCCACCAAAAGTTGAATTTAAAATTTCAACTTTTGGTGAATTTTTTTACTTGTGTTTGTTGTAAGAAAAATTACATTTTTCCATTTTTCCAACCAAAAAAAACTGAAATGAATACCTTTTATATTTAATTTTAATCATGCCCACTGTTTGAGAAAATTAATAAATAAATTATTACAAAATTTTAGTCGAATATTCAAACACGTTTGACAGACAAACAACTTGCACATAAAAAAAATTGAATTAAAATAAACAATATTACACATACGCACTTCCATTACTCGCGCACCAACAAGCTGATGTTGTTCATACTCTCAGTTTCATATCATTGAATTTTTACATTCGCTGCTTTATTGAAACGTTCCTTTTCGGCTTCATATTCACTTTTATTTTCTAAAATAAAATCGAAGGAAATGACTGACACAAATGTCACAAAAACAATTTCATAAACGATTACACTCCCCGTACAAGCAAAAGTTCAATGGCCTTAAATATCCATGGCCTAGTTTGAGCGCAAAATGTATGTACATTTGTGTGTATGTATGTATGTAAAATCACACACAATAATGCAACAACTACTACAGTGTTATTAACAAGCAAATAAATATTGCTTGCTTGCTTTGCTCTCTTCCCCCCACCTTTGATTTTATTCTAAAGAAAAACGTTTTTTTTTCAATGTCTTATGACCACACAACACATTTGTATAAACAAATGAAGGCGAAGATTGTAGGGGAGCAATGGGAAGGGAGCGCAGTCAATACTCGTATGTTTCGTTTAATAGAGAAACGATAATAAACGAAGTTTGTTTATTTTTATAAAATGAATGTTCGTGCATTAAACTATCGCGTACGATTTGCAAAGATTGTGTTTTAAAATACACGAAGATAAATAGGAAAAGCAACGAAGTATTTTAAGGAATTAGTATGTGTCTGTATGTATAGATATTTTGCGTGTGCATGTGTGTGTGAGCTCAGCATACTTATGTATGTTAACAAAAATTTTAACATAATAAAAGGTAATTTCAAGGCTTTTTCGAACTGACTTCAAAAAGAAAAAAGGAGGAGGTTATCAATTTGTCTGCATTTTTGTTGTTGTTGTTATGTTACTTACATCACTCGCTCGTTACCTTCACATAAAAAAGTATTAACCAATTAATATTTTCAATTAAATTTTTAATTGGTTTAATTAATTCTAATGGAAAAACTTAATTGATATTATCAAATTGTTTATAGGTGAAAATTTAATTAATTTTTTTTAATTGATATTACAAATATTTTTATTCATATTACTTTTTTGTGTGTATGTACATACATGAAATGTTAGTATTAAATGATATGTGCACATTTACTTATCCGATTCCCACGAAACTTGGCAAATAGTTTCGCCTCTTAGAACGACATAATTTTGTGCTCAAAGTAGTGGGCGGGGCGGGGTCATGCCTCTTAGAAATTAGTATTATATTTCAAGTGCTTCTATCTGACTGATTTTTACGAAACTTGGCACATACCTTGAGCTCTGAAAGTGACGCAATGTTGAATTTAGAAAAGGGGGTGCACACTAATATTTGCAAAATTGAGTTGACCACGACCCTCGAAAATAAAACTGAAAAAATATTAAACCGACTTCAAAAATTAGCACTAAAAAGTTGAAAATAATTTAGATTCAGTTAAACAAAATAATTTTTTATGTGTTACCTACATATAATCCTATTCAAAGTCAATGATAACTAAAAGTATAAATAAGTAAATATACAATTTGTCAACCTGATTGGCACGGACTTGGATCCAGTAAATGGAGTAGGATCAAAAGAAAGAAAGGTTCTAGAACTGCACGACATGCTGTATATCACCGGCGGATTTAATGGAAGTGATGGATATTTATTTAAAAGCAGATTTAAGAAACGACATGGAATGCGATTTCTAGAAAGTGATATCAAGAGATAATGGACTGATTCCCTTTTTAGGATTTGTATCTACATACCTACATATCTCTGCTATTATCGGTCTAAAATATGTACTAATACAAGATAATACCCCTAGTTATTGCAAAATGTATGCCTCCAGCCATTTCTATTTGGGTGTACACATACACAACTTTAATCTAAAGAAAAACATCAAAACAAGCAAATGAGCACTTGCTAATTTAATTTAATAATATCGTTATAACGAAGATAGGTACATAGTTTGTTTATCGCTTATAGCCTACTCTTATAAATACATACAACCCTTCTCCCCCTCCCTCTTATTTCTTTTTTTTTCTATTTTGTTAATAACAACCTCAGCGACCCACATTTGAAACAACTCCCAATCATTCCTCAAATACGTATGTACATATGTATGTTTGTGTGTCCTGCAAAAAGTGCCTCGCTCGAACACAAGCACGCACATACCCACACACACACACACACACACACACACATTCACTGCAAAAGATAGTGAGTGAAGGAAAAAACTTCATTGGCTTTGGCCTTGGAATTGCTTTTAACAGCCAGTAGCGTTCATTGACCCAAACAATCACAACGTTTGCACACTTATACGCCAGCACACGCTCATATAGCGTTAAATTAATGTAGAAAGGCCCTAACTCAATATGTTTTTTTTTTTCAAACCAGTTTTTTGTATATTTCGCTAGAAGAACATCTAATGCACGGCTGTCCAAACTGGCACCGGAGTTCCGAACATTAATCGGCTTATTATAGAAATGAATACACATACGTGAATACATTTCTCTCGGTGTTCTCTCACTGGCCACATATGATCTAATGTATCGAAAAATGTAAAAATCTCGATTTGAAAAAAATAATGAGTTAGGGCCTTTCTATATTAAGGTAACGATATGTAGAAGTCTACATAAATGTTTCCAATGCACAGAAAGAAATCCCTAGAAAAAACTGTTGTTCATTTAAAATTCGAATGCATTAAAGTATTGATAAACGAATTGTATACTTAATTAAATTTTACTGTGCATATTGGCAGCTCAAATCAAAAAGGGAATAACTAACAAAACATTTCCAAACTTTTTTTTTTGTGAAAGGCTACCAGCTTAAACTGTAAGGATTTTTGCTTCTGCTGTAAAAAAAAAGCAAAGTGGACTTTAGTCATATCGAATTTCCTGTGACGATATAAAAATCACATTAAATTTGACAAGGACCGCCAAACGATTTCAATAAAATTTTGTGTGAAATTTTTTCTTGTGGGATAGCGAGTCCTCCTAGCTAGACTAATTTCTCCGGTCCCAATAGTTTTCCTTTAATGTTTCATATAAATTAGTACGCTTACAGTTAACTCCGGTTACAACGAATTGTCCAATGTAACCAACTTTTTATTTTTGGAATTCTATAAACAAAACAGCATGGATTAAGGGGTTTTTTTTAAATGGGAATTGTTACAATTTAAGTTTAACATTTATTAACGCACTAATAATCCCAAATTATTATTTCACTTATTCAGTCAAAATATTTTTATTAAAAATACATTGAAATTGATTATTGAGGGGTTTAGCTGGAGCTGGCATGGAAATATATACGCTTATAAAGAACAAGCAGCCGATTTGAAAATGATTTTCAAACTTTCATTCAAAATAAAACAGCTGACTTCGAAAATTCGAAGTTCTCTTTCTCTCTCTCTCTGTTTTATTTTTCTAATCTTCGCTTAAAAATATTTCGTTCTCGAGAAAAATTAATTCTCTGTGATTTATTTCGTGGGTAATATTTACAATTGATGTAATTAACTGGTGTTGTTTAACAAAGGTTTTTTATAATTCTGTTAAAAAAAACTGCATGGAAATGTTTAGGCTTACGACGAAAAATAAATTACGTTATGGACTTTTAAAACATTCTCCTGACCCCGGAATTTTTTAATTGTTTCATTACATTTAATGAAAGTCTGTTTTAAAAAGATTTCATTTTTTTAATAAAACTTATTGTTTTGTTTCGTTTGAGTAAAATTACATTTCATAATTTTTAAAGAACAAATTACATCAAACACAAATTTAATGCGCAGAATGGAACAACATGCTAATTTCAAAGGACGCTGCACGTTCATGATCAGCGTAATGTTAGTTAATGCAAAATGCATTATTTTCTTTGTGGTTTGTAACTTTTACAATTGAATGTAGAAAATATTCAATTTAGTTATAATGAGCTTCGTTTATAACGAACAAAATTTTTAATTACTTAGGAGTTCGTCATAAGTGAACTCTATTTTACATGAATTTTGATACGTTTGGCTGTAGCTTTTAATTTAGCAATAAACAACTATTTCTAACACGAAATTTTTTAAAATACATATACTTCAGCGGTTATTCAACAAACTATTTAACCATATACATATAGGCGGAGCTGGGAAAATGTTTCTATATTGAGTCGCCTGCTACTCTTTTATCTTTTCACACAAACGGCATCCAAATTTTAAACGAACCATTATTTAGGTATTTGCTTATCAACAAGCAAATAATACATAATAATAATATACAACGATAAAAAGTATAATTAATAACAAAAGTATTAGCTTGTATTTGTTTGCTGTTTGAATGTGACCTAATAAGAACGACTCTCAAGTATTAATATATATTTTATCTTACAAATATTAATATTTACTAATTATGTATTATATTTATTGTGATGGGAAACTAACAGGCCATTGGGCAGTCTTCTAATGATTTTATGTATTATAGCCTGACTAGAATATTACTTACACGTACTCGTATGTACTAATATTATGGAAAAGTTCGCTTCAGATTTTTGAAACATTGTTTATCTGAACATAAATAAGCAACTGGGAAAACAGTAAAAAAATTTTAATATAAAATCATTCTAAATCCAAAGGTTGTGCGTAGAAAAAAAATTATATGCACAGACGCAAACAAAAATGCTTTAAATTTTACTCTTAATTGTTATGTAACAAGCATGAGAAGCTATAAAAAACAGCTTCACTGCTAGACTTCTGTTGGGATAGAAAAAATTTTATGCAAAAAAATTGATTTTGATTGTGTGGGCGGTAAGCGTTGGGCTTGACATGAGCTTTTTTAAACCCCGACCAAAAAAAGGGGTGTTACAAGTTTGTAGTGTGACTGTGTGTCTGTGTATCGTCCACGTACAGCCCAAACGCCTGGACCGATTTTGATTTAGTTTTCTCTGTTTGAAAGGTGACGTTGATCTTGAGATGGTTCTTAACCATGTTTGAAGAAAATCGGTCCAGCCGTTTAGAAGATCTCACATCTTTTCTAGATATATCGGGGGTTTTTTAAATTTTTAATTTTTGTTATTTATTCTAGAAAGTGTATGATTTTTCTCGCATCATAACTGATATTTGTTTACATTATTAGAAACTAAGGGCCTTATTTTGTAAAACGCAACGCTTAGCGTTGATAAATTTTGTATGTGTTTTGTTTTTGTAATTTAAATTTTTTTTATATAAAATTTGTCAAAGCTTGGCGTTGCGTTTTACACAATTAGCTCCTAAATTATGAATGAATAAACATTACCTTGAAGTATCCTTTACAATCCCACAAAATAGCAATTTGTGTTACTACTAGTTTTCATTTATTTTGAGCTGTATGCAAAAATTACAATGGCACTGAAACTCCCATCTCCGCCAAATGCACACATACTCGTACATGGGTTACTCGCACAAATCAAATGCATTAATTTTTGATAAATAAATAAATAATAAAAATACAGATTAACAAAGTTAGCGAATGTGTGAGAGTGTGAGAAAAAGAGACAGAACACAGTTAACCTTCAAACATAGTGATGCAGTTATTAAAATTACTCTTGTGTGTGTATGTGTGTGTGTGCAATGTGGTTATTGGAAAAACAATTTTTTTTTTTTTTTTTTTTTTTTAAAAAGAGAAGTAACACTCAGGCAATTAATGCCTACTACTATTACTAGGTGTTACCTTCTTTAGGAAAGGGATAGTGAGAGAGAAGACAGGTGGTGAAGGAAGAGATAGAGGAAAGCTTCATTCTTTTACAACTCTGCTTTTTCGCACGTTTTGAATAATGCAGTGTTGCAGCGCCTCTCTGATGTTAAATGAGGCGTAATAATTTTTGGAAGCTGTGTCTTGTAGCCATTTTATTGATTATTTTACTTCGCCAATGATTTTGCTACACAACGAAGGAGGGCGCTCTGATGTTACATTAGGATTAGTATCTGCTGAAGTCGGTATAGTTCAGTGACCAGTGACTATGCCTTCATCACTTGAACTTTCCTACAACAACTGACACAAAGGGACACTAATGCACATCAGAAAAATGCGTGGTGTTGTTATTTAATGACTGTCGGATACTGGGATTGAACCCAGGACCTTCGGTTTTGTAGTCAACGTGCTAACTACTTCAGCCAACGCCACCCTCAATTTACATACATATTTATGTTTACACATGAATTTCAAATGCATGCGAATACACAAGCATTCACGCATACCTGTATGTATGTCTGTCTGTATGTATGTATGTATGTATGTATTTATATTTTGTTTTTATGAGTACGCAAGTTTGCACTTTTTGTAACCCTGACACATACAATGAAGTTTAATAACATTTTGGCTTGTTCGTCGCTATGAAAAGTTTAAAAAGCTTCGTAACTGTTTTTCTATTTGAAGTTTATTACTAAAATTGTTCAATGCTGACAAATTGTAAAGCTTCTATTATCGTTTTATGGCAAATTCAAGGTGATGAGAAATAATGGAAAAAAAAATTTTTAATTTACTGACTACCAGGTGATTTAAAAAAAGTCAACTTTAAGTTTGCTGAAAGTAGGGCAGAGTGAGACAATTGACTACCGCCTAGGACATCGCAATGTTAAATAGTCAGTCAATGTAATCAATTGCAAACTAATACAAGTGTCAGTCAGTACTAGTTGCGAAATAGTTGGCTTAAAGTTAGTTTAAAGTTAGCCAAATTTCCGTCAGGGTTACATTAAAAATCTTTCTTATTAGCTCATGTATTGAGCTATTTCTTTACTTTCTTAGCTTGATTTGTTTATCAACTACGTTTTACTGCATATTTCAATAGTTTCTGGTTGAAATAAACGTTCCCTTAATATATAATTTTTGAAGTTTCGTTTTTTTTTTAATAATTTTCTTTCAATTTATGTGGGTACTTTTAGAAAAAAGTTATAAGGAAATTAATAATTTGTTAACATAAACACTTTAAAAAGGTAATTAATTTACTTTTTGTTCTGTCCTTAAAATAAACTATTTTTTGTAAATAATTTCATGAAAAATTTAATTTATTATTGCGCAGTTTTTTTTTTTTAATTTTAATGAAGCAAGAATCTTGTTAGTTGTAACAATAACAAGCAAGCAATTATCTCTACTCACGATTTTTTATTTTAATATTTGGCACTTAAAATATTTGTATTTAAATAAACTAGGTTTATTATAATTGAAAACGTTTGACTTTTAGAAAACCATAAAAAAATACTACATTTACAAATGGCTTTTATAATATTGTCCTGGATTTCTATTTTGCAGAACACTCAAATCGCATTTGTAGCGAAAATTGGTTGCTTTTTAGCAACTAAAGGTTTCTACTAAATGTTTACATTAATGAAAAGAACACATTCTAATGGTTTTTCGAGAAGGACGTGCAAATTGTTGGAAACTAAATAATAAAGCTATGGCAGACAAAAATAAAGCAATAAAAGTGTTAAAAAATCATTTTAAGCTTTAGTATGCTTTTCTTTAACTCTTTAGCCGTTTGTTATCCACTAAAACCTTTCTTTTTCATTTTAAATTACAACTACAAAAGATTTTGAAAACATGAAAAAACGCACGCTCTCATACACACAGAGATTTGAAATAATATTTGCAAAGAGCAAAAAAAAATTCACTATTTGAAAAGTTGAACAAACTTTTGCATCCAATGCAGCTCAATAACCTCGATCTAAATATGTTTACGAGTGCAAAGAAAAAAAAACTACACTCTGTAGTTAGTTGCAAATGCCAAAATGCATTTGCACAAACAGACACACACACACACACCTATACACATTAATTTGTTTACACTTGATAACAAACAGAAGGAGTACAAGTGTGAAAATGTGTGAAACAATAGATGCAAGAGTATGTGTGCGTGTAGCAGCTTCTTTTTTGTAAGCAGACTGTGAGTATGTGTATGTATTTAAAATTTTCTATTTAATCAAATAATTGGAAGTGACAACTACTTTTATTCATAGCTGTTAAGTAATGATTACTACTTTTGATTCTTTTTGATTATTTTTAGTAATTTTAAGTAATTCAGATTACTTTTCGATTATTAGTAATCGTAATCAATTATTTATCAGCAATTCTTTTAAAGGCAATTATATAATCATTACGATTCTTTTTAAAATGTAATCTACTTGATTACTAATCGTAATCGAAATTTAACAGCTCTGATTTTATTGTAGAACTACAAAAACGTTTTTAAATTAAGAAAACTTATCGGAAATAGAAATATTTTTCAGAATTTGTTTAATTTTTCTATTATACCAGTTGAGTCGGCAAACGTTGTTTTGCCATATAAATGATGTAGTATGTCTAAGGAATTTCTAGGATAGAAAATAAGGACTAACTCATTGTGAGATAATGTGGTATATGAGTGATAAGAGGCAGGGAGTGCCGTGATGGAATATAATAATAACAAAATAACAATTGTTTTAAATTTATTATAATTTATACTTACATATGTATATCAATTGTTTTCAAATTATGAAAAATAGATATACATACATACATTAGGGCGGGTCGATTTAAAAATCGCATAAATTACAAGGAAAATCGTATTCTAGGGATCAAAATAAGAAACTTGCCCGAAGGAACCATACCTCTAAAATGTATTTTGATGTCCCGAATTTTCTTGAAGGGTCAAATTTTGAAAAATCTCACTTTGACCCATTTAGAGTTTCTCAATCGAGTCAAAATGTATGACCGGCCCCCACTAATTTTGGAGGGCCGACCCACTTATGCCAGAGGCATACCCCCTGGAACCACACCTGGGAGTTCCCCAAATGGGCCAAAGTGAGATTTTTCAAAATTTGACCCTTCAAGAAAATTTGACCTTTCGGATCAAAAGTCGGGACATCAAAATACATTTTAGAGGTATGGTTCCTTCGGCAAAGTTTCTTATTTTGATCCCTATAATACGATTTCCCTTGTAATTTGAGCTATTTTTTTGCCTCCATACAAATCGACCCGCCATACATACTATATAGAAGATTAACTCAAGAATAAATTTACCTTCGAATAAAAGAATAGAAATTCTCGTATTCCATTACACTAAAAGTTCATGTTGAAAAATGGTGACGAAATCCGTGTTGACACAGAAAATGCTGCATTTCCCCAGCTAGTATAAATTTACTTTTTTTATCTTACTAAAAAGGATCACAATAATTAACAAAAACATTTTCATTTCAAAAGAAAAAAAAATTGCAAAACCTACATAAGAAAATATTTTCCTTGAATTAGAAATTCAATCCTTTAAAAAAATAGTTCCTTCTCTAAACACGTATTAATTCAATAAAATGTTTTAAAAATTTTTTATTTACACAAAAGTACCTTTAAAAATAATTTTAAAATAATTTAAATAAAAAACAACCATTTAAATAAAAAAAAACCCTTTTTGTTCCTATAAAATATTTACAAAGCTTTAAGCTTTCGATGCAAAAACGTGTTTCTTGTACACAAAAATTCCCTGCACTTTCAAACCAAAATGAAATTGCAACAGTACACTGCAACACTATAAATTAAAAAAAAAAACAATTGCAACAAAACTGACTGAAAACCACGAGACACGAGAACATTTTTTATTAAAAAAAATATATAAGAACTAAAAATTGTATCCACACGGATTTTACAATATTTTTGTAAAATCATAAAACATTCTGAGTGCAGTCAGAAGAAAGAGAACAAACAGCCAGAAAAATGCTAAAAACTTGATTGTAAGAGTGTGTGTGTATGTGTATCTGTGTTAGCGCATACGTTGCTGCAAATGTAAACAAGGCAGGAGGACAACGTGAGTAAAACAACTAGAACAAATATATAAATAAAAAAATGCAAGACAAAAAGAAAAAAACAAAAACCAACAACAACATCCCACTGACTGAACAATGAACGACATTGAACTCGTTTCCCATATAAAAATAAGATTGAAACGAAAAAAAAAATTAAAATTATAAAACTTTTAGTGGCTGAATTGTTAATTTTAGGCTCTTGGCAACACAGAGAACGAATTTTATATAAAATTTAATTTATATTCAGCACCGTTTGACAATTACGAAATAAATTAAAAATTAAAAAAATAAACACAATACAAAATTTTTATCTAATAAAATATTGAAATAGTTAAAAATTTTCTTTAAAAGATTTTCTTCCAAAAAGTTTTTGGGGAGGGTAATTTTTTAAATGACATTTTTTCTAAAAAATTTCTATTTAAGATGTGAGTTACTGTTTCAGAAAGAGACTTTCTTAAAAGGTACTTTTTTTAAAAATTCCTTTTTTTAAACAAGAAGTGTACTCAGCAAAAGTAATTAAAAAGTAGTTTTCTTAAAGGACTTTTTTAAAGATATTACATATAATACATTTTTAAAGGGTACTTTTTAAAAACTACCATATTGAAAGGCATCTTCTTAACAGTACTTTCTAAAAAGGTACTTTTTTAAAAAGGTAATTTTTTTTAAGTAGTTCTTTTGAGAAAAAGTAGTTTTTGCAAAACGTACTTTTTTTTAAAGTATGTTTTTTCAAAAGGTAATTTTTTAATTATAAAGAAGTTTTTTAAAAGGCACTTTTTTTATTTAAAAAGTAGGTTTTTAATAAGGTACTTTTTTATTTAAAAATAGTTTTTTAATTAGGTATTTTTTTATTTAAAAAGTAGTTTTTTAAAAAGGTACTTTTTTATTTAAAAAGTAGTTTTTGAAAAACGTACTTTTTTGTAATAAAAAAGTAGTTTTTTAAAAGATACATACTTTTTTTTATAAAAAAGTAGTTTTTCAAAAAGGTACTTTTTTATAATAAAAAAGTAGTTTTTGAAAAAGGTACATACTTTTTTTAATAAAAAAGTAGTTTTTTAAAAGATACATACTTTTTTTTATAAAAAAGTATATTTTTAAAATAAGCTTTTTTTAATAAAAAAATACGTTTTCAAAAGGTACTTTTTTTAATAAAAAAGTACTTTTTAAATATGTGCTTTTTTAATAAATTTTTTTAAATTAGTTTTTTAAAAATTTACTTTTTTTATTTAAAAAGTAGTTTTTTTAAAAGGCACTTTTTCATTTAAAAATGTAGTTTGTTTAAAAGGTACTTTTTAATTTAAAAATTAGTTTTTTAAAAAGTTGCTATTTTTATTTAAAAATTTACTTTTTTTATTTAAAAATGTCCTTTTTTTATTTAAAGAGCAGTGTTTTCAAAAAATAGAGTTTTTTTTATTTAAAAAGTACTTTTTTAAAATGATACATATTTTTATTAAATAAATATTTTTTAAAAAGGTACTATTTTTATTTAGACATGTAATTAATTTTTTTATTTAAAAATGTTTTTTTTTTAGTTAAAAAGTTCCGTTTTTTATTTAAAGAGCAGTGTTTTCAAAAAATACTTTTTTTTTATTTAAAAAGTTCCTTTTTAAAATAATACATATTTTTATTTAATAAATAGTTTTTTAAAAAGGTACATTCTTTTTTAAATTAAATTTTTTTGAAACATTTTTAGATTTAATTGAAAATTTTTTTAGTATTACTTTAAACGGTGCTTTTTTAAGGCACTAATTTCAAGATGTTTTTTTTATTAAAAAGGTACTTTTTTAAAAGGCACTTTTTAAAAGATACAATGGGCCTTATTGTGGTTGGCGTTTTTCGATTTCAAATTCGACTATTTGTAATTGATTAAAGATAACAAGTTACATTTTTCTTTAATTTATTACAATACTCCTGACTTTAGCCGCAAAATCGCCAATCACTATAATGGGCAATACCTTTTTCAAAAAGGTACCTTTCTCAAGAAGGCACTTTTTTATTTTAAAAGTTATTTTGTTAAAAAGATACTTTTTTAAATTTACTTTTATTCGAAAATTTACTTTTTCAAACCGTTCTTTTTAAGTCTTGCCTTTTGTAAAAGTACTAACTTAAAAGTTTTCTTTTTATTGGGAAGGTACTTTTTTAAATGCACTTTCCCACAAAATTGCTTTTTTGAAAGCTTCTATTTTAAAACTTACTTTTTTAAAACGTACTTTTTTAATTTTTTATTTTGAAATTTTGCATTCATTCCAAGGAACTGCACGATTTTAATTCAAACTTCATATATTTATTGCATTTACTCAGAGTATGTGTGCATTTCAATCTGATGCTCGGTGTTGTGTTGTCATTTATTTTTTGTATTAAAAAAAAAATTATGTATGTACATATATTTTAGAGGTCAATTCAAACCGGGTCAATATAGTTATTCGCCTTCATTTTATCAGCAAAAGCTTTTGACAAAAAGCACCAGTTTTTTCCTTCTCCCCTGGTTCTTATGAAAAGCTCGCAAAAAGTGTCAATAATTTTTGCTAATGTTGCAACAACAATAGTGAATACAGTGGTTTCGCGCTTTAACGACCGACTACTGAATTTTAGGAATTTGAAATTCAACGTATGCTAAGAATTTTCCCATTGAATAAGCTTTATTTACGAACAAATTAAATAATTTGGTACGAATTGGTTTAAAAATTAAATAAAACTAAGAGATATTTAAGTTATATATGTAGTTTTATAGTTTTTAGAAGACAAAAAATTCTTGTCTGCTTATTTATGTTTGTAAATAACTCCCTGTTTCCACAACACGAACTTTTGACTTGAGTAGAAAACTTATATAAAAAGCACCTCATTTTTTTTCGAGTGATTTTCATACCAATTTTCTAGTATATCAGACTAACTGGGTTGTGCAAACAGGGTGTCCGATATCGGATTTAATTACTGAAGCAAATTTTTAAAATATAAAGATAATTAAGGCCTGTCCCACGATGTCACCAGCATACGTTCGATCGACAACTTGTATTGCAAACAACAATAAAATTAGAAAATTTGTTGTTTTCTGGTGACATCGTGGGACAGGCCGTTAATTTTACCTTGTTTGCAAAATAAAAATAAATACAATTAAATATAATTCCTTGTAAGGAAAATCAATTGATCAATGTCGGAGAAAAAAGCTTTTGAATAAAGTGTAGGTAGACAATTTGGAGAGTGATGAAAAAGAAGAAAATGATAAGACCGGCACACAGACATATCGTAGGTTGATAATTTAAATGTCGTATGTGGATTTTTTGCGGTTTTGAGTTAAGATCGATTCCTAAGGGTTTCCGACCTGATCTTTCATTTGGCGTAATCAGTTTTTCGATACCTCATACGGTTTTCGACATATTGAGTGTTGAGTTTGTCGTATGTGGCACTTGCTGATACAATTTTCAAACTTAAAACACAATTTACTCGAAACTATCAAAATTCACATACGACAATTAAATTATCAATCGGCGATATGTATCGATGGGGGAATATATTGAAAATTTCGTTAAACCGGGAATGCACTGTATGTTTTCCATTCAGCCCATATTAGAAACAATAACCTTGCAGAGCGTAACGACACAAAGCAAATAATTTCAAATGATACAAAAACTTTTTGCAGCAACAAAATCATACATACATACATACGAGGGCGGTTCGGAAACTTCTTAGCCTATCAATGAAAGAGAATAGTTAGTTTTTCAAAAATATTTTTATTTTTCAATATAATCTCCTGAAACTTCAATACACTTAGTCCAACGCTTTTCTAGCAATTCTATCCCTTGATTAAAATTGTTTTCCTCAAGGTCTTCAAAATAGTGGTTTACAACTGTAATTGCATCTTCATTTGAGTTAAAACGCTTGCCAGCAAGGAATTTTTTTAGATTTGGGAACAGGTAAAAGTCACTGGGAGCCAAATCAGGAGAATAAGGTGGGTGGTCAAGCAACTCGTACTTTAATTCGTTGATTTTAGCCATTGTTAAAACACTCTTGTGCGCTGGTGCGTTGTCTTGATGAAAAATTATTTTTTTGTGTTGTAAGCCAGGACGTTTTTCTCGAATTTGTACATTTAATTGATTCAAAAGGTTGCAATAGTACTCTGAATTTATTGTTTTACCCTTTTGCAGATAGTCAATCAATAAAATACCTTTGCGGTCCCAAAAAACCGTTGCCATAACCTTACCAGCCGATTGGGGCATTTCCTCCAGCTTCAGTCCATTGTTTGGATTGTTCTTTTGTCTCTGGAGTATAGTGGTGGATCCATGTCTCATCAACAGTTATGAAACGACGCTTAAAATCCATTTTATTTCGCTTAAAACGATCCAAACAAGCTTGAGAAATGTTCATTCTTATGCGTTTTTGTTCGACGGTTAACAAATGCGGCACCCATCTTGCAGAAAACTTTTTCATCTGTAGTTCTTCATGCAAAATTAAATGGACTCGATCATTTGAGAGGCCCATGATATTAGCTATTTCACGCACTTTTATTCGTCGATCATTTAATACCATATCATGTACTTTGGCTACAATTTCTGTTGTTGTTGCTGTTTTTGGACGTCCACTACGTGGTTCATCTTCAATGCTTGTACGACCACGTTTAAATTCAGCAACCGAATTTTTTACTGTTGCATATGAAGGAGCACTTTCACCTAACACATTCACCATATCATTATGAATTTTTTGTCCCGATAAACCTTTTTTATGTAAATATTTAATGACACCACGCATTTCTAATTTTTCCATTGTTAAAAAATCGCGGATGCGTCTTTTGTGAACACCTGTTTCTATATGAAGGAGTTGCCAGATCGAAACAAAATTTAACATGTGTTCATAGCAGAGATGGAAGTTTCCAAAACACTTAACTTTTTCTGTTTATACCGCGCTTTTTGTGCTAGGCTAAGAAGTTTCCGAACCGCCCTCGTACATACATATGTACATGCATGTATGTATGTACCTATAAGTGAACAGAGTTGCCAACTATATGAAATGCAAATTTCAAACAATCGGCCATGTCACAGAGATCAATTCCGTTCGGAATCGGAATTGAATGAACCTCAAAATGTCAGGCCCTAGTCGGAGCATACACCAGCATAACACCGCCTCCCACAGTCTGTACACACCTGACGAATTCCCGTATTTTAGTTTTCTTTTTTAGACACCATCTCCTACAAAAATGGGGTGGATTGAATTCCGATTCCGAACGGAATTGAACTCTGTGACATTGCTGAATATATTTAATAATCACCAGGGATGGGATTTCGATGATAATGCATTTTTTGTGCAGCTTTTTTTAAAAATGTTGAACAAAAAATCGCTACCAAAAAAAGCTAATTTGTTTTTATAATTTTGTATTCACATGCAAATGCATGGTTGTGTTTCAGTTGTTTGCAGTAACTGCACACACGTGCTTAGCCGACTCTCAGTGGCACGAGTACGAATGCATTTTCCATTCTTCTCTCCGTGTTAAATTGTTTATGCAATCGTTAAGCTTTTTTTGCTCACAAACCGAGATACAGTTTGAATTCGTGCAAGCGTGTGTGTGAATTAAGTTGAAGCTTTTACCTTATTTGTTGTTGTTGTTGTTGTTGTATGATTGTACTGGTGTATTTTTGCTGTAGTTGGTGGTTAGTTTTTGTTGTATTTTTTATTTATTTTTACTCATTCTATTGGGATTGTTTGTATGCACATACGTACATATGTATGTATGTATGTATATGCTGCACTTTATCAATCACCATAGTCATGCCATTTGAAGTCGACAAACGTTCATGAACTCAATTTTTATTTTATTTTATTTTATGTTTGTGTGTGTGTTTTTCTTTTTATTATTCTTTACAAGGCAAATTCATTTCCAGGTAATATCAGGATTACAAAAACAATGAAAAAAACAACATGGGTTTTAGTTCATCCAAAACTTCACAAATAGAATTTGTTTAACACAATAATAATAAATATTATTCACATAAATTTGAAAATATTTTTCCACGGCAGCTACCACTAACAAAATTTGCAACGTTTAGCACTTCTCACAATTTTTTAATAGTTTTTTTCATATTTTTATATTTGTTTTCACAGAATTTTTTTTGATAAAATATTTTTCATATTGAAATTTTTTAACATTTTCTTTTAATTTCTCTTTCGTAAACAATTTTTGAAGTTTCGGACGAACTTTAGTTTGAAAAAAAAAAAATAGCTCAGCTGCATTTCCGCTACTACCATGGTGTAATTATACAGGTGACTGCGTAAGGATTTTTTATACGAAAATACGGCAACCATAGCTATGTAAAGAACCTAATAATGTCAAAAGCATAAAAATAATTGTACTAAAACCAAAACAAAATCGAAGTTTTTGACATTCTTCAGCTACAAAGCACATAGAGCGAAAAATTATCAGCTGAAGTAACGCTGCCACCTAGTTAGATACACCTTGGCTACTACCTTGTGAATGTGCCTTGATTCTTTACAATTAAATTGTAAAATGCAATGCACTGTGTGATGTCAATTATGAAAAATATTAAAAAGAATGTAAAGCAAAATAGCGAAAAAAAATATGTACCTATGTAGATTCAAAAAGCGTTTGAAAACTTTTCTGGTAACAAAAATAAATTCAAGCATTGGCTAGATCAAAAGATCATTTATAGCAAATAAAACAAGGGAAATTAAACAAAACGATTTTTTTCTCAAAAGGGCCACAACAACATTATAATAAAGAAAAATTTGGGGAAAGTAGCATTAGAAAAAAGTCAATCACCTGAGCTTTTTTTTAAACCTTGGGCTAGATTTTTAAATTTTGTTTTGCAAAAAAAAAAAAAAAAAAAAAATAATGAGACATTTTTAGATTTAATTGAACTGTACTGAATTTTAATCAGAAATAATTTCTTAATCAGGCTTGAGTTCAGTAATTTCAATTCTTATTGAATGAAATATTTTTATTAATTAATGTGAGTATATGAAGAAGAGAAGAAAAATTAAACTAGACTTTATTAGCTGGGGGAAATACCGATATTTTTCTGTGCAGCCACGCACTTCATCAGCACCCATGTCTATCTACTGGGGTAGAGATTATTATTAACATCATCTATTTAACTTAAATTTCTATGAAATGGAATATGAGAATTGATTGTGTATACAATTATTGATTTACCTTTGGCAAACACATTTGTAAGTATCACTATTCATTTTCTGTTTTTCCATTTTCTATTTAGGTTAGCACGAAGTTATATCACTCTACCTAGTATGTATGTTTTAACTATTCTTACTTATCTTTTACGATCATCACATTAATTATTTTTACTTATTCGATGCACCATCGGTACATACATATACATAAGTATTATTGTAGTGGGTTTATGTTACTTTGTTTTTGCTTTCTACAGTTGACTTCGCTTTTCAGCATTCTAAAGCAGTGATAGCCAAGTGAACAGTGATCGCTAAGTGAACATATTTTTGTCAC
Source organism: Tachina lurida (assembly GCA_944452675.1). Classification (NCBI taxonomy): domain Eukaryota; kingdom Metazoa; phylum Arthropoda; class Insecta; order Diptera; family Tachinidae; genus Tachina; species Tachina lurida. The sequence goes on from OX101754.1 coordinate 8,660,047, forward strand.
GTGCCCATGATGAATATTCCATTTCATAGAAATTTAAGTTAAATAGATGATGTTAATAATAATCTCTACCCCAGTAGATAGACATGGGTGCTGATGAAGTGCGTGGCTGCACAGAAAAATATCGGTATTTCCCCCAGCTAATAAAGTCTAGTTTAATTTTTCTTCTCTTCTTTAGATACTCACATTAATTAATAAAAATATTTCATTCAATAAGAATTGAAATTACTGAACTCAAGCCTGATTAAGAAATTATTTCTGATTAAAAAAAAAATAATGTGAAAATATAAAGACTGGCCTGGCCTGCCTGGTTTAGGAAAGCAAAAAAATATGTTATAATGTTTAAAATGTTCATAACAATAATTATCCACATTTTGTCTGTGTATCTGCGATTTTTATGGTTTAATTAAAAATTAGTTGGAAAATAAATAAATCTAGGACTTACCAAAGCAATTTGATGCTGGCGTTGGACTTTTTCATACTATTCGATGGCCCATTGTTTGCTGAGGTAATCCAGATGATATAATAATCAATTTTCAACGACGTTAATATTCATGCTACAGAAATATTGTAGTTGCTCGAACGATGCTTCTCCAACAACCGGGAGTCTACTCTGTATTTCGAAACGAAAGAAAATGCTTCCGAATTTGTATGTTATTAACATTGCATTTCGAAAGCATTTGCTTTCGTTTCGAAGTACAGTGTAAACCCCCCGCTCTATTATTTCGTTGATTTCCTTCCTGCTAAAGTAATCCAGATGATATAAATAATAAATTTTCAACGATGTTAGTATTCATGCTACAGAAATAGCGTATTTGCTCGAACGATGCTTTGCCAACAAGCCCTGTATTATTTCATTGATTTCTCTCTCTCCTGCTGAAGTAATCCAGATGATGTAAATAATCAATTTTCAACGATGTTTCAACGTAGTTGCTCGAACGATGCTTTCCCAACAACCGCTCTATTATTTCGTTGATTTCCTTCCTGCTGAAGTAATTCAGATGAATTGAATAATCAATTTTCAACAATGTTAATATTCATGCTACAGAAATATCGTAGTTGCTCCAACGATGATTTTCCAACAATTCAGCGTCAAGCAAAATACATATTGTTAAATGCAACATTTTAAATTAGCTTTCGTAGATCGGAACCATTTAGTACAACTGATGGGGGAAAAATAATTTATTGCGTTAGAATTTTCTTGGAATTTTCTAGTAAATTTAAGAAATTTAAATTAAATTAAATAAAAGTAGAAGGTAGTCTTTAATTTTACTTTCGTCACAATTCGAGCCTCAATTCGCTTTGAAAAATGCTTTCTTGGAATATTAAAAAAATGTACTAAAAAAGTGTATATGTGACCTCCTCCGAGAAAAGGGACCTAGTGTGTGAAAATGAAGTTTTGAGAAAAACGCATTTAAAAAATAAAATTTTAATGTTTTTCTTATTTTTGACACACACCCGTTTTTTTACACTAGGTCCCTTTTCTCGGAGAAGGTCAAATATAGACATAAGAGAGAGTCAAAGTACAAGCAGTCGTCAGAAGGCTTGTCCGATTTTTCCGACATATTAATTTTAAAAATCGCCTAAAATCAATTTTATGTGTAGTTTTCTTTAACATATACATACATATATTTGATAATAAATTTGTTTTTATATAATATAAATTTTTTTAATATAAATTTTTATAAAATAGTCGTAAAAAAATTGTGCAGAGCATCGCCAAAAATTATTTCTTTATAAAAATTCAAAACGCATTAAATACTATAATTAATATACATACGTGTAATGCCAGCCATACACTACACAACTCCACTGCACAAGTCTGGCACTGTACATTGCGTTCGTGTAGTGTATGGGGGTGGTTGTGCTATTTGCGCAGTGAACTTAGTAAATATCAAAACGATTTTAATATTTGCTCAAGTTTGAAAACTGTACAGTGAACTTGTGTAGTGTATGTTGCAAACGTTCAGTTGACTCGTGATTTTTTAAGATATTAAAACAAGAAATGAGCGTAGAAAAAATATCCTGGACACAGTTCCTAGAATTATCAACTGTATTATGGCGCATTAACATAAAAACTGCACAGTTGACTTGTACAGATAGTGTGTGTCACAAAGCTTAGTTTACGCAGTGCCAGACTTGAGCACTGAACTTGTGTAGTGTATGGCCGTTATAAGCAAAATCATGAAACTACTCCTTTAACAAACTAATTTTCATGAACTACAAAAATTTGTAATTTTAATTTTGTTAAAAAAAAAATAGCCATGCCACCAAACCAAAAAATTAAAACGCCAAAAAAGTTGAAAAATCGCCACATTTGGCGAGTAATCGCCATATCTGACAACCTTGGCAGTCGTCAGCTGGGCTTTAGAGACCACCTGGTATGAATTCGCTTGGGATATTATTTTTTAGAGATTAATTTTGATTAAATAAAAATTACATGTTTCCAAGTATGTTGGCTTTAGTTTTTTTTAATTATCGAATATGTAGTCGTTATTGGCGAAAATTTATGATGGGGAAAAAATGAAATAAAATGATGAAAAATCAAACTTAATTTTTCTACATTAAAATATTAATAAAAAATCATAATTTATTTAAGCCTTAGGGTAAAGGCGAAATTGTGCAAATCAGACTTACATAAATATGCAATGAAGAATTTCAGACTGCTGACGTTATATCGCTAACAGCTCAGACTAAATGAATATAATTTAAAATATTTATAAATTCATTTACACATACATAGATATGTATGTATGCACATACTTGTCCCGCACTGTATATACATATTAATTTTTGTTTTATAATTTTAAAGTATCTCATTGTTGATAAAGCCAACTTAGCAATTTTTCTTTTAAAATAATTTTCAAAAACAACTCAAGATTCAAATTTGGACTGCCATCTAGTGGCTGATAGCAGCTCACTTAATGCTTTACTGCTGTTACTCTCACGCTCACTCTCTGTAAAAGCTTTTATATACATAAAACATAAATTTACCGCTTTTAACAGTGTGGCGCTGTTGTTGTCAAACATGTAAATATAAAAGTGCTTATTAAAAGTAAAGCTGTTTTTGAAAGCTTTAGCAAATAAAATAAAAAACCGTTTCTTTTTCACGTTATATTTTATTTTACAGTTAAATCGTTACAATTGTAAAACTATACAAAATAACACAGTAGTGCTTTACGTTTTTATTACAATTTTAAAGATCATAAAAAATGAATCAATTTTTTTTATTAGCGTGTAATGAAAATTTGAATTTGAAATACATATCGTTACCTTAATATAGAAAGGTCATAGCTAATTTTTTTTTAAATCTAATTTTATGAAGAACTTTTAGAGTTATGAAACTAAAGCACTAAAGCTCAACGAACGGACTAGTCGGTTTCCACCAAATTTGCGATACACAACAGTTTAAGAATTATGTATTTGAAGAAAATAACTCTTTTTGATAATTTTGTTTTCAACAATTTTTGAATGTATTCACTATCAGGGCAATTAGGAATAAAATTTTAGCTAAATCGGACAATTCCAACCCGTGCCCCATTGGGGTCAAAGTTAAAATTTTGCAAAATTCGTCCATTTACCAATAATTCATTAAAAAATTCCCTAATTTCGAATATGCAAAATTGTATTAAAAATTTTTTGTTGGAAAAATTAATCCTTCGCTGTCTCGTGGGTCAAACATGCAGATTTTTTTTTTCAGATACACAATTTATATCAAAATAATTTTGTTTTTTCGAAAAATTCGAAAAAAGTATTTGGCAACATTTTGCAATTTATTTTTAATTTTTTTATTTTGATCCCAAAGTGTAGAAGGGTTAATGTTTTCATAAAATTTAAAACGAATTTGAAATGTATTTTATTTAAAAATTTTCCTAAAACGGATTTAAAATTCTTTTAATTTTTTATGAATAAGGGGGGGGGGGTTAACGTTTTATATCCTTATTTATAAAAAATATTGTTTTTTTAAGTGTTTTTAAAACAAATTTTCATACAAAATTTTTCTTATTAAGCCTTTATAAAGCCCCTTTAATAATTTTTATATATAAGGCTGCTAATTTTCAGAAAAAAATTCTCGAACAAAAAGCTTTAAAAAAATAAGGGTCATATTGACCCACATGACCCACAAGGGTTTATTTAAAAAAAAAATAATGGCTTGTTTCACAATAACGAAAGAAAACTTTCGACTGAAAACCACAATAAGTCCTAATTTACACCATGAAAGTCTTATTGCTAAGCTGATTAGTTTTTTAGGAGAGAGAGACGAGAAGAAAATAAATGTATCTGTTCCCCTCGTCTCTCTCTCACACAAATTAATCAGCTTAGCAATAAAACTTGCATAGTGTAAATTAGGACTAAAATATGAAAATATAAATTTTAAGTCGAAAGTTTTCTTTCGTTATTGTGAAAGAGTCCATAAAATTTTAGCATATAATTTAGAATATTTTTATAACGGTAAATCGGTTAATCTGGCAAAATTTGAACTTTGACCTCAATGGGGCACGGTTTACGGGCTTAACATTTACATATTACGTAACGATATTTTGGTAGTTTTTATCCCCCCTCCTTGAGCGTTACGTAATCAGGGCTATCATGAATAAAATTCCACGTGAAATGTCTCCCTTTTCCAATTAGAATTTTTTGTTTTCTCTATTATTTGCTATTAGATGGAATTTTTCCCTGTCAAAAATTTCACATGGAATTTTATTCATGATAGACCTGCATATGTATGTATGTATGTATATGAACAGCCTTTTAGATTTGTCCGATTTGGCTCAAATTTCCACAATATTCCGCCTGGCCTTTTAATGAAAATCAAAAGTTGAATTTTCAGTGCCACTCTAAGGTACATATAGCACACTAAATCACAAACAGTCACAACTCAAAATTATCAAAATGGTTTAGTTTTTTTTTTTTTGATATGTATGTATGTAGATGATAATAATAATTCCCATGTTACTAATAATGCAACTCCTAAACAGCCAATTCAATAGATATCTCTCTAGGTATTACAAATATTTTTCCATTTTTTTTAATTCAATTCTAATAGCTTCGCATTCAACTGTAGAAAAACTGGCACGTTCTCATATCATGTCTTTTTACATTACTAATTTTTAATTCGTGCTACTCAAAGTGTCTAATGATATACAGTCGAACTTCCATAACTCGAATCACCATTATCCCAAAAAAACTTCGACGGAGACTTCGAGTTACATAATTGTATGTGATTTGTTCTTTTAACGCTACTGCCAACCAAATTAGTTCGAGTTAGAGAAAATTCGAGTTAGAGAAGTTCGAGTTGTGGAAGTTCGACTGTATTACAAAAAAAGTGAGACCATTAACCTAATTCCATAATTTTTACTATATTTGAAGAATTAAGAACATTAAAAACTTCTTAATTTTTTTACAATTATTTACTAAATTGTACACGCACAATAAATTCTCTTCTTTCAACCACATAAGCGAAAGAAAGTAATAGAAGAGACAAAAAAAAAAAACAAAAAGAAAGTATGTGTATACTCAGACATTATGTAATATTCTTAAAAAAAACAAAAAACAAATACGCTTTTAAATACTGGTACCGAAAGCGGCTGTGCAACAACAACAAATATTATGTAATTCTTCTATAAATGACCAACGAAGAAAGTAAAAAAGAAATAAACAAAAACGTTTGTTAGAAAAACAAATATAAACACAAACACACACACACACACACACACACCCGACTATGAAAGTCACGAAGAAAGCCTTGAAAAGTAGAGAATAATCAAAAGAAAAATACAAAAGTAAAAGAGTAAATGACTTTTGATTTCAACATTTGGCCCAAAACAGGAAAACGCACAAAGAACGAAAAAATAAATATAAAAATAAGTAAAACAATTACATACTAACTTTAAATTTACAAAATAACATAAAATGACCTAAACATGTACAGAACATTAAGCACGATCGTTCAGATACATTTTTTTTACACTTGTTTTCATAATATAAAATGCATGTATGTATGTATATTAAGCAAATGTTATATTTACTTCTTTACATAAGTAATGTTCCACTAAACTACATACATACATACATACATACACACATTTGTATGGATGAATGCATTTGTAGTCATCCCGTTCCAGACACACTTATTTTACACTACAACTTTATCATTAGCGTTCACATGTTTTGGTCCAATGGGTGTAGTGCAAGACTGTTCAAAGTGGCACCAGAGTGCAGAATATCAATCAACTTCTTATACATTTCTGTCGTGTTTCTCTGGTTGGCCAGCTCCGGTGTAGTGGCATTTATATAACGTCAGCTGTAATGCAAAACCACGTAACTAACAAAAAGTTCGAAAATTACATTTTTTTAATTAATTATTGAGTATTACATCAAAGCACATACATATGTACATACATACGTCCGTAAAAAATTTTTAAACCTTTGTCATAAGAACCAGCCAAATTATAAATGAAAATAAAAAAAACTTTACTTCAGTCACTTGAATAATTTTGTTTATTTTTCCTCTCTCTCTCGCATAAAATTTAAAAAATTGTAGTTACGTGATTTTGCCTTTCAGCTAACGACATAAAGTTTTTAATGTAAATATAATACGAGAATCACAACTAAATGTATTCTTGTTCTTTTGTGATAAATCTCAAATTTACCACTACTTATGTACAACAGTATTGCCATTGTTTTATATTTTTTTTTTTGCTCATTGCAAAATATATTTTTCTGGGAAAATTTTGTGTTTACAGTGAAACCCGAAATTTTAAAGGAATTCAATGTATTTATTAGTCCCGATTCACACGCGTCAAATTTTGACGATCAACTCTTAATTCATCTTAAATAAATATGTAAAAGGAAATACAAATATCCGTTTTTTTTCTACCAGCTGAATAAAAAGTTGACGTGTTTAAACCGGAACTTATTCAACCACACTCTAAATAGCAATTCCCTTTTTTAAGGTTCGGTACACTAAAGGTGAAAAGGAGGCCTATTGTTTTCGATACGCTGTCCGTCTGTCCGCCACAGGCTGTTTTCTCGAGAACCGTAAGAGCTATGGAGCTGAAATTTTCAGAGAATATATAGAATTTTGGTCGCTACAACAACAAATATATAACAGCTAAAATTAAAGGGTGTTCCAAAACGAGCAACGAAAAATTTTAAAATCTTTTGTAATATATGTACATACATACAGTCGAACTTCCATAACTCGAACTTCTCTAACTCTAATTTTCTCTAACTCGAACTAGTTTGGTTGGCAGTAGCGGTGAAAGAACAAATCACATACAATTCTGTAACTCGAAGTATCCGTAAGTCGAAGTTTTTTTTTTTTTTGGGATAATGGTGATTCGAGTTATGGAAGTTAGACTGTACATATGTACATACAATTAAATATAGACACTTGATATTTGCAGTTAGTTTATTTTTATATAGACCACAACAATTAACACTAAAAAAAACAAAATTAGAGAGTATTCTAGCAGTTAGTGTAATTTTTAAAAGTTGCTATATTTTGGAAACCGTAATAGGCAAAGTTTTGAAATTTTCAAAAACTCTAAAACTAAAAAATCCCAAAATTAAAAAAGCGCAGAAAACCGTAAAAAGTCGCCAAACCGAAAAAAATCGCCAAAAACCGTAAAAAGTAGCCAAAACGAAAAAAAGGGCTTAACTTAAAAAATCTCTAAAACTTAAATAAATCGTCAAAAACCGAAAAAGAATGCCAAAACTAAAAAAACGTCAAAAAGCAAAAAAATCGCCAAACGAAAAAAACGTCAAGCCAAAAAAAAACTTTAAAACTAAAATAAATCGCCGAAACTAAAAAATCGCCACAACCAAAAAAAAAAACGCAAAAACCGAAAAACGAAAATAAAGCCAAAATTATACATACAGTGGAAGCTCGATTTTCGCGAATAATTAAAAACCAGACCTGTCGCGATAACTGAATTTTCGCGATAAAAGAACCCAAAATTTTATTGAAAAATTTTATTTAATTTTTAAAATTAGAATTGTTTTTATTAATTTACATACATACATATTTACATTTTAAGAAATGGTAGATTTTGAGTTGCTTTTGTGGCAAATTGTTTTTTAAAATAGCAGCTGAATCACGTAGTTCATATGTAAAGCTGTTGTCGGCAAATTGTAATTCACGCAAACTGAATTTATGAAATTTCCACTTTTATTATTTAATTTTTTTAAATATCTAATTTTTGAGAAATCGTTGACATAAAAAACTGAAAAAATTTAAGATCAAAATTACAGCCACGGAGATTTCCCTTTTCTGGTTACAGGCATTGTAATCAAATTTAAAAAAAATCAGATAAAAGTTGCGAAAATATAACCCGTTTTTCGTCAACTGTCGCTATTAAGGAAACCTGCAACTTTAAAAACTAAGCCGTCGCAATAATCGGGCCGTCGCAAATACCGAGCTTGCACTGTATATTATATAGGCTAAACCCTTCGTGTGCCAATAAGAGTCGCACTTTACTAAATTTATTCCTCTTTCTCCATCTTTCTACTGAAACAAAATAGCTAACTTCGAAAATTCGATATTAGGCAACTTTTTGGAATAGATTTTTTTCGCAAAGAAATAATTCGCCAGGGATTGAATATCTTTGTTTTTTATTATTTTTAATTTTTTTCAATTCTCTAGGTCGTGGCAACACTGAAAACAACTCCAGATTAAGACACAGAGCACACAAGGTGGATTCAACAACTTTCTGTTTCCGTCATTTATACCTATTCCTACAAAATGAACGTTTCACTGTTTTTGTTCTTGTTTTTGTAAATAAAACAACAAAAACTTGCAAAGCAGTAGTGAATGGAAAAGTTTTGTGCCTTAAGAATTTTTACTTAAAAAAAAAGAAGAAAATTAAATCATATTTAACATTTTGTACATATTTTAGAATTTTTAAGCGTTTATATTTTATCGCAAAATGGTATATACATGCTTGTGTTATGTATGTATCTATGTACATATCGTTACCTTTGTTAGTTTGAGTTTTATTTAAGAACTGTCAAATATTGAAAAAATATGAAAACTACAATATCAAAGGCAACGTCGATACAATGAAAATATATAAATAAACATAAATAAACATTGCCTGTAGAATAACATATTAAAGTAAATATTATCATTCCAAATTCATTTACAACACTCTCCCAGAATAATAATTTTCCAAATATTAATTAAAATAAATTTAAATGATTTAGATAATAATTAATAACAAAATAACAACAATATTAAAGAAGACCAAAGTGGTCCGCAAAGAACTTCATCTTCTGTGGGGTTACTGCTTTAGTTAAAACATCAGCTATCATCTCATTTGTGTTCAGATACTTCAGTACAATTTCCTTGTCTTCGATTTTTTGTTGGATAAATTTTGCTTTGATGTCCACATGCTTTGTTCGGTTGGAATAGTTATTGTTCAAGGCTACTTCTATAGCACCTTTCTTATCGCAAAATAGAGTCATGCTGCGTTTGCTATCGGGGTTAATTTCAGCTTCCAAACGTTTCAACCAAATCGATTCTTGAATTGCAGCAGTAACAGACATGAATTCAGCTTCCGTAGAAGATAGTGCTACTGTCTTTTGCCTTTTAGTAGCCCATGCTAATGCACCCGATTGAAAAATAAAAACGTAGCAAGTTGTTGATTTACGATCGTCTACGTTTCCAGCCCAATCAGCATCACAAAAACCTTTTACTTCATCATCTACTTGTTTTTCATATACGATACCTTTATTTATCGTACCTTTCAGGTATCTCATTACCCTTTTAACAGCTTCCCAGTGAGGTTTTCCAGGATTCGAACTAAATCTACTTAAAAGATTTACCGCATAGCATATATCTGGTCTTGAGATTTGCGCAGCAAATAACAAGCACCCTATAGCTTCCATATATGGTATCTTTGACATCATTTGTTTACCTTGTTCATCTGTAGGAACCATGTTTGCAGTCAACTTCTGATTGTAATCAATAGGTGTTGAAACCGGATTGCAATCATTCATACCAAATCGAACTAAAACATCTGATATATACTTTGACTGGTCAATTTTTATTGTATCTTTCTTACGAGTTATCTTCATACCAAGAAAAGATGATATTTCACCCACATCTTTCATTTTAAATTTAGATGCGAGTGTACTCTTCAGTGATTGGATACATGCCAAATCATTTGATAATAATAAAACGTCATCAACGTATAAAGCAACGTATATTATCTGCCCATCGGTCATTTTGTAGTAAATACACTGATCTACTTCACTTCTCGTGAGTCCCATTTCAAGGAAAACTTTATTAATTGTCTGGTTCCATACTCTGCCAGATTGTTTGAGACCATAAATTGATTTCTTCAATTTACAAACTTTACCAGAGGCATCATCAAACATTTCGGGTTGTTCCATGAAAACCTCTTCATTTAAAGTTCCGTTTAAATATGCGGTTACTACATCCATTTGATGTATTTTTAAATCGAATTTAATAGCCAAAGCCAATAAAAATCTAATTGACTCGTATCTCACAACTGGAGCAAAAGTTTCATTAAAATCTATACCTGGACGCTGTGAGAAACCTTTTGCTACCAATCTCGCTTTCAATTTAGGTTGAGAACCATTTTCAGCTTGCTTTGTTTTGAAAACCCATTTGGATTTTATGGCTTTCTTTCCCTTTGGAAGTTTTGTCAACACCCACGTGTTGTTAGCGATTAGAGAATCATATTCACTCTTCATTGCGATTTTCCACTCTGCTGATTTTTCTGACGACATGGCTTCTTGAACATTTGTCGGTTCCCCAGCAATAAATTGCATTGCACAAAAATTGTGAGAATGCGATTTTTTGTTTGCAATTCGTTCTGATCGTCGAACTACTTCATTCGCCTGTAAATTTTTGACTTCGTAAGATCCTGGAACCCATTCATCATGAATTTGATTATTTGATGGTGATAGAGCTAATGACCAGTCTTCTGAGTTATACGAATTGTCACTGCTGCTTTCAGTTTCTGCAATTGGCTGATCAGATTCTTCTTCGATTGGTTGATCAGATTCTTCAATTGGTTGATCAGATTCTTCAATTGACAATACACTGCATCCATCGTCAACAGGCCGCTCAAAAACTTCAGATGTCAATTCACCATAGTTATTACTCTCCCCAGAATTGACAATTTCTTTATCACTAAACAATTCCGACCAAAAATATTTATTAATCTTTTTAAAATTCAATCTCTTTTCTTCAAAAAATACTGCATCACGACTTATCAAAATCTGCTCGGTTTGCGGATTAAACAATCTGTAGGCCTTGCTCTCTAAACTATATCCCACCATTATACATTCTATTGATTTTGAATCTAGCTTGTGACGTTTTTCTTTTGGGATATGCACAAGAGCAAGACATCCAAAAACTTTTATAAATTTCAAATTTGGTCGCCGACCGATCCATTTTTCTTCAGGAGTACAATCTTGACCTCTACACGGTGTCCTATTCATCAAAAAACAAGCTGTTTTCGCTGCTTCAGCCCAGAATTTTTGATCTAAATTGCTATCAATAAGCATACATCTAACTCTCTCTACAATAGTTCGATTTATTCTTTCCGCGACACCATTTTGTTCCGGAGTATAAGGGCAAGTTTTCTGATGGACAATACCATGAATGTTTAAAAAACTAGAAAACTTGTTGTTTACATATTCCCCTCCGTTATCAGTGCGTAAAGTTTTGATTTTAGTAGAGCACTGATTTTCGACCATTTTCTTAAATTTTATAAATGTATTACATACCTCAGATCTACTCTTCAAAGGGTATACAAAAACCTTTCGAGAAAAGTCATCTACAAAAGTAACAAGGAATCTTGAACCGGAAAATGAACTCGTGTTCAAAGGACCCAAAACATCTGAGTGAACTAGTTGCAATAGTTGTGTTGCTCTAGTACCACTTTCTCTTGTTGGTCTTCTAGTCTGCTTTCCTTTTACACACGTAACACAATGATCTTTATTCTCCTTTCCAAAATCAATACCGACATTTGTTTCTTTTACTTTATGTAAAATTTTGTTGCAGACATGGCCCATTCTTCTATGCCATAGGTTAAAATTTTCTTTTGCTAAGAAAGCTTTTTCATTTCTCACCATCTTGCTATCCAAACAATAAAGATCATTGAAAACTGTAGCAGTTACAACGAGATTATTGTTTTCATCAAAGATTTTACATGTTTGTTCATCAAATATAACTTTCTTGCCGGCATCTGTCATTTGTTTTACGGATAACAAATTTGCACACAAGTTTGGTACAAATTCTACATTCTTAATTTTAATCTTCTTTTTCTTGTTTTCACAATATATTTCTAGATCAATATCGCCAGCAGAGTCTACAGAGAGTTCACTGTTATTAGCTATAATTACCTTCTTATTTTCTATCTTCCGCTTGTTGTACATATAACTATTGGTACCCACCATATGGTTGCTTGCACCACTGTCCACATACCAACACATTGAATTCGTTTCATTTCGGCTTTGATCCATTTCTATATTCATACACGCATGCATACTTTTACCCGCTTTGGCAATTAATGTTGTTGCTACATTTCCTCTAAATTTGTTTGCTTTTTTGTAACTATTATAACTGCTTTTATTTCTGTTTGGACAATTTTTTGACATATGCCCAAATTCTTTACAATTGAAACATTGGATTTGTTTTTTATTCTTCTTATGGTTTTTTGAATATAATGCTGCTTCATTTTCCGATTTTTGATCGAACTTTGCGTCCTGCAGGAGAAGATTTTTCACAGCATCAACGGATAGTTTGTCTTTTGAATTTTCAACAGCCATCACAAGGGGTTTGAAATCATCAGGTAACCCAGCCAGCATAAGGGAAGCTGTCAATTCGTCGTCAATTTTGAGACCAGCATTTTTTACCTTTAATGCGATGATAACCAATTCATTGACATACTCTTGCATTGAACTAAACTTTTCCAATTTTAAATTTACTAAATGTTTTAATAGTTCAACTTTCCTGGTCAATCCTGTGTCTTCGTATGCATTCATAAGAGCATCCCAAGCTTGTTTTGATGTTGTAGCCGTAGCAATGTGACCATAATTGCTTGAGTCCACCATCAACGTTATCTCTGCCAGAGCACGTTCGTCTAATTTGTCATCACGGCCTTCACCAATACCTTCCTTTACCACGGACCAACAATTCTTAATAACCAACAAAGATTTCGCTTGCCTTTTCCAAGCATCAAAGTTTTCACGCCCATGTAGAATTTCCATCTGCAAAGCTCCTGGTACCAATGCCATTTTTTATTAAAATATCAAAAAAAAAAAAAATTATAATTTGCGTATTCTAAGGCCCATAACCTGTTAGTTTGAGTTTTATTTAAGAACTGTCAAATATTGAAAAAATATGAAAACTACAATATCAAAGGCAACGTCGATACAATGAAAATATATAAATAAACATTGCCTGTAGAATAACATATTAAAGTAAATATTATCATTCCAAATTCATTTACAACAACCTTAATATAGAAAGGCTTTAAACTCATTTTTTTTTTTTGAAGTCGAGATTTTGCATTAGATGCTATTTTCCATCGCAATAAAAAAACTCGATTTAAAAAAATAATGAGTTAGCGCTTTTCTATATTAAGTATGTAAGCATGTACCTATGTGAATATAAATGTGTAAAACTTAAACAAATTAATTTGTCCCGCTTCACACACTTCAACTTTTGTTGATCAAATTCAGCTGTAAACTACTCCCACAACAAACTTATTTTCCTTAATTACAAAAATTTTGAAAAAAATTTACATAAAAATCGCCACCAAATTTATTTCGCCATGTCGTCAAATCAAAAATTTTGATGCACAACAACAGGGGTATTCTATAAATCGCGCGATTTGAAATCGCCTAATTTCCAGAAAAGAGCTTAATTAAAAAGGTGACTATTGCAGCTTTTTAATTGGTTTTAATGTTTTAGATGCTTAAGACATTTTAAACGAACTTAACTCTTTGAATGCACTAAATCGTCCGATCAGCGAAACACTGTTTTCGATTTTGGAAATCGTACGATTTCAAAAGGCGCGGTTTACAGAACACCCCTGCAAGTTGAAAAATAACCAAGTAAGGCGAGAAAACGCGATATCTGACAACCCTGGCTACAACTATAAATAAAAAGGCACATGCGGCGTATCAAGCGTATTAATGACTTTCTGCCATACTTATAGTCGCAGTATGCTTATACTCACAAGTATGGATATTTAGTCGGACCAAAACAAATATACCCATGATACTCGGGATATTTATTCATACATTTGTGCACAATAAAATGCCTATTATTTTATATATTTTGGCTATTATTGAAATTCAGCTGTAAGAAAGACGGAGAAGGAAATACAAATATCTCTTTTTTTCTTACAGCTAAATTACGAGTTATTTAAAAAAAGTTAAATAGGGCAATCATGAATAAAATTTCCATTTTCCAATTAAAATTTTTTTGTTTTCCCTATTACTTGATATTGTTTGAAATTATTCCCCGGGAAAAATTTCTCGCCTTCAAAGTGTGTGAACCGGGATTTAAAAATCTCAATATTTTTGCGTGCAAAAATTTACTTTCATGGTATTTCGCCTAAAAGATCTCTTTTTTCATTTGGCAATACATATTGCTTTTCTGAAAACAAATTTATTATTTATTTATGTATGTACATACATACATACATATGTATATAATTGTATATGTACATAAATCCATACATATGTACATATGTACATTGGTAGATTTTTTTCTCTTCTTTTCAATAAAATAACTGCTGACTTTGTTAAGTTCTTTCAAGGTTGTTGGGACATTGACATTGTTATTACTTCTTTTTTTATTTTTGCCAAAAATAAATTCGTTGTGTTCTTAATTCTCTTTACTCGTTTTGAAACTTTGTTTTAAAGGTAAATAAAAAACTATAAACACCAGCCAAAAAAAAAACCACACATACACAAATTTTTATTCGCATGATTTTTAAGCTGAACAAAATTGAAAAATATAATATTTAAACATGCGTGTGAAAGGAGGGCAGTTCCAAAATTAGCCAAAAAGAAAAAACAAAAAATTTGGGGAGAATTCACTTCATTATGCCTCAACAGAATCTCGTTTTAGCTGAATACACTTTTGCCGAGCGATATTCAATAGCTTCGATACCCCGTTTATAGGAAACTGGATACTTAGTATGTCCAGCTCCTTTAAATTATATAGCCCAGCAGACACTCAAAAGTCTATGTTTGACTATATATTATAGTGAATACCAGCCTTAAATGCTATATCAGTACAAACAGCGAGTAAAGTGTTTGCAAATAAGAAATGCGTATAAACGCGGTAATAGTCGAATTCAAAATCATAGAATGAAAGAAGTATCATTTTAAGTACTCTTTAAGTATTGGCCGTCAAACAACTAAGAATGTGTACCTACAGCTAAAAATGCATACACACCGCATACGTATAACTATAAACAACCAACAACTATGTTTATGCTTATTTCTTAAATTACGCAGCACAAGCAACTACTCGTATAACTAAAATGTATAGACTGTATGAGCTACAATCATATACGTGAGTATAAAAATACATACTCTGAGTATTAATCCACTGCACATGCGTATATACAGGGCTATTTTATTTACACACACATAAAGCATATCTCCAAATAGTCAAAGCACAATTTCCATTCCATTTTATTGCACACAAATGTATGCATAAATTCCCGAGTATCATGGGTATATTTTTTTTATCCATACTTGTGAGTATATATATAAGCATATTGCGACTATAAGTATGACAGAGAGTCATCAATACGCTTGATACGCCGCATGTGCCTTTATATTTATAGTAGCAGCCAGGGTAGTCAGATATCGCGCTTTCTCGCCATATGTGGTTATTTTTCAACTTGCAAAGGTGTTCTGTAAACCGCGCGTTTTGAAATCGTACGATTTCCAAAATCGAAAACAGTGTTTCACTGATTGGACAATGTCTTAAGCATCTAAAACATTAAAATCAATTAAAAAGCTGCAACAAGTCAACTACATTTCTCTTATTGGACAACATTGATTTATCTATATCATAGTCGTCCAAAGCGGCACCAGAGTGCCGAATTTCAATACGCTTCTTATAAAAATGAATATAAATACGCGAATACATTTCTCTCGGTGGCCAGCATTAATTTATGTAGACCATAGTCGGCCAAAGTGGCACGAGCGTGCCGAACTTTAATCGGGTTCTCTCGCTGGCTTCACTAATACATTTCTCTCGATGGCCAGCACTGATGTAGACCCCCCAAAATAATTAAGCAGACTCTCTGTCAAAGCTAATTGAGACTTCTATTTGCATTTTTATTTTTTGTAATTGAATTGTTGTAACACTTTTAGTTGTAGTATTTTTTTTTTGTTGAATATAGTTTTGACTTGAAATATATACATATTTATAAAACTCGATTAATCACTTGTAGTATTCAAAATAAACCTCTAAAATGGCTTAAAAATTAATGAAAAGACTTATGGAAATAGTTTCTATGCATGTAAGTATATTTCAAGATTGATTGCATACCATTTTGTATATACATACATTTGTACTTCAAAAAAGTATCTTAAATACCTTAAATATTACCCTTGGATTAAGAAACAGCCTGAATTCTAAAAAAAACAGAATGAATTTGAAATACATACAAAATAAAATAAAACAAACAAAAATAAAGATCAAATTGAAGATCTTTGAAACTCATAAAAAAAATGGTAATAAAACGCACTAATACCACTGCTCTCTACACAAATACATATGTAAACTAAATAGATCAGTTTGGACTAAATTAAAGATGCGTATAACGAACTTGAACTTCAAAAAAAATTATGTACAAAGAAAACCAAAAAAGAATGTGTAAAAATAACACCACGCAACACAAGCCGCATATAAGGAAACGCAGTAAATACAGTGCAGTTCGATTAGAGCGAACTCCGAGGCACCTGACAATTTTCTTCATTATAACCGGAGTACAAGTCAAAGAAAATCACAAAGTAGAAAGAAAATAAAAAAAAACACAAAACTTGTCTCTCCAAAAAAAAAACTAGTTTGACAGAAAACGAGTTTTAAAGTTTAAATTTTTTTCAAGAGAATGACTGCTACTATTGCTAGGTGGTACCTTCTTTAGAAAATTGATAGCGATAGAGAAAACAGGTGGTGAAGGAAGAGATAGTGGAAGGGAAAGCTTCATTCTTTTACAACTCTGCTTTTTTTTCAACGTTTTTCTTTCTTTTAATAATGCAGTGTTGCAGTGCCTCCGGTGTGAATGAGGCGTATTAATTTTTTTCGAAGCTGAAATTAGTGGAGTTAACAGGCTCAGCTGCAGTTTTGTTTATATGACTCTATAACCGGAGTTCCCTATAAGCGTACTAATTTGTATACAATATTAGAGTCTGTTCTGTTCAATTTGCTAATATTCGAAATTCAGTTCGAATAAAATGTTTGAACTTCAAAATCAGCTGTTAATACAATAAATCATATTATAAATAAATATTTTGTTGATTCATAAATAAATTTTTGTTTATAAATGTAAAAAATTTTGAGAACAACAAAAAATGTAAATTCGTTTTGAAAATGAGAAATTTACTCGGGTTCAAATAAAAACATTTGAACGTCAAAATCTGCTGTTAATAAAAGAAATATTTTAAGCAAATATTTTTTTTTTTTCGTAAATAATTTTTCTTTATAGGTTGGGCGAAGACCAAAAAATTTAATTAGTTTTGGAGACCAGGGGGCAAATTACGGCATTCGATTCGATTCGAAATTTAAAAATATTTCCATATAAACTCTATTGAAATATTTCGTAATTTCTGCCGCCAGAAATTTACTCGCATTCGATTAATACAACTCTGTTGTTATCCTGACAAGTTGTACGTTAAAGGCGTTAATTCGCTATAACCTGTGTTCGTTATAATCGAACTACACTGTAGCAGTACATTGGCATGAATAAATAAGTTTTTTAAATTTAAAGTTTTTTCTCTCTATCTCTCTCTTTCTCTATCACTTCAACATACTTATTCGTAAGATTCTCAAAGTCAAGGTGTTTACAGACGCACACAAATAATTATTTCTTTTCCTCTCCGCAGCCCTTAAAAAATTTCAATATCAAGGAAAAAATTAATTATAATTCATTTGTTTCATTCCACAATTACGTGTTGAAAATATTTTATTAAATTTGTAATAAAAAACAAAAACTACAATAAAAACACTTTTGGGGTGTTGGACGGGAGGCAGCGTTTTATTTTTCAACTTTTTATGTGATTTATTCAATTAAGTAGATAATATTTTAAATATTGTAAATTTTCTAAAAATACTTTCTAGTCATACCTACATACATATGTAGGTATAACAAATATAATAAAAGTGAATAAAACAGGAGGGCGAATACGAACATAATTACTGCGTGCTCATGAAGTAGATTACGTACAGAAATTACATACAGAAATAATGACGTTTCCTTTTTTAAGTTAAAAAAAAAAAACATATAATTTAAAATATGATATGGCCTTAAATTCACTAAGACCCCGTCTTAATAAATTTTCAATTCATAATGCACGTAATATTTGTTTCCATCCCTTTGGGAGGCCGCCAAGAAAATGTTGTCCTTATTTTTAGAACAGAAAACATCATAAATTTAAAGATATTTCAATTTAATTTAAATAGGTAGAATTATTTTTAAATTTCATTCGATATCGTATACCGTAGTTGGGCCCCATATTTATTAAAATTAAATTTATCTTTTTATGTACATTGTTTTGAAAATTCAGCACTTGCTGAATAATAGCTGAATTTTCAGTTACATAATAGAAGTTATAATTAAATGTTTATGATTTTGTATGATTTGAAACAAATGCAGCTTCTGCTGAATACTCGCTGAATTTTCAAATATGTTGTAAAATATTCAATTTTGTTGCTATAATTTACATATTTTAGTTTGTAGTTATTTATTTTAATGTTTTTTAAAAATTCAGCTTCTGCTGAATACTCGCTGAATTTTCAAACATGTTGTAAAATATTCAATTTTGTTGCTATAATTTACATATTTTAGTTTGTAGTTATTTATTTTAATGTTTTTTAAAAATTCAGCTTTTGCTGAATACTCGCTGAATTTTCAAATATGTTGTAAAAAATTAAATTTTGATTATATGTATGTATGTGTACATTAATTTGTAGGATTTTTTTATACTGTATTTCGAAAATTCAGCTTCTGCTGAATACTTGCAAATTGCAATTATATTTTTTTATTTATATGATTTTCCAGAAGGTTCGAATTTTTAATTGCTTTGTAGAAGTTTTAATTTCGATGATGATTTCTTTTGCTGAATTTTCAATTATATTATACAAATTTGAATTTTTAATATTTCTTAAAAATTTTCTGAAAAACTTTGATTTTGTGGTAATATTTTATTTTGCTGAATTATGATATACATATGTATATGCACATACTATGTTCTCTGAGCGAATCTTAATAAGCCTCTTCCCTAAAAGTAATAGATTTTGTGAAACAAAAATTAGCGCGTTGCTTTTAAAATTAAGCAACCTCTGAATGAAGCTTATTTCATTTTTTGCTTCATAAAAATTACTTTAAAAAAATTCTATTAAGTGCTGCATTAATTAAATAAAGGTCAAGTAAATTTTTTTTTGCTGAATAGAGCTTTTTTAGCATTTTTGCTGAATAGAAATGGCCTGCTGTTAAAAAGTACTATTTGATTATACCTCTTAATAAATGATGGTGCTTTGACTTGGAAAAACTTTTGCTGAATGGGGTAATATGTATGTACTATATTCTACATTTTTTAAATTGTTGCTGAATGAAATTATATACTCAGCAATGATGGCTGAGTATATAAAGCAGAAATCTACATTAACTGACACCACACACAGTGGACCAAACACAGAAGAACGCTGATGATGAAGGTTTAGTGGCCTTCGAAAACGGCTAGTTGTTCCGTTCAACTATGTGTTGTTAGTCAGAATATTTACAACAAACTTTGGTGTTATTTCTTCATTAATATGTAATTATCACATGTAATTTGGCTTACAAAGCGATACGAACTTTATTAGCCTGTTCAATTCATAAATACAGAAATTTTTTCTTATTGATCTTAACAAAAAGCAATTTTTCTTGACATTTTACCAACTGCCGACATTTTCTACTTACTTAAATTTTTGCTGAATAGAGATTATAGCATTTTTTCGCCTTACTCAAAATATAATAATTTGTTTAAACCTTTAAAAGTTCTGACCCTTTTACCTAGCTGAATTTATGCTGAATGAGGCAATACTGAACTTTTGCTGAATTGAATAAATAATTTTTTTTTGTCTTCCCTATTTCTTCTTTATACTAAAAAGTAATCAATTTTGTTTTTCTTATAAAATGAATAGGTAAGCTTTTTCTTAGAAAATATGTATTACTAAAGGCCGTTTCATATAATAAAAGTATTAATACTTTTGTGGAAAATGCAACTCTGACATGTTGAGTTGTTATTGTCTTTTGAAATTTTTGAAACAGAAATTAGATTAGGGATGCATTTTCGTCAAAAGTATTAATACTTGTATTATAGTGTGAAACGGCCTTAAATAGGTACTGACCTTTTCCACTTAATCTTACAAAATTAATTGCCAGAAAATGAATATTCATTCATACTTGTATGTCTGTATATTTTGCTTTCTTTCTCAAAAACATGTGATCATCCGATGGTAAATAAATTATGAAAAAAAAATCGCACCTTTCAATTTTTGTCTATATGTATATGTATGTATTTCTTCCCTAAAAGTCTATTAAACTATATTTTAAAATAAGCTTGAGGGAAAAAAACTAAACAACATTCGCCATATTTTTTTTTAAATAAAATAAAACAGCTATCTGTCAGTATCAAAGTACATAGAAGAGAGAAAAATAAACTAAACTTTCTAAACAAATAATTGTTATTAAAATTTGCCGCTTTTTGACACACGCACTCACACTGATGTATGTATTTATTTATTCTTTACACAAAATTATGTTCACTCTAAGAGTCGTTTATCGCTCATATGGTGGGCGTGAGTGAGTCTGAGTGTGCCCTTCTTAAATCAAAATAAATGACTGGCTGACTTTAAAAACTTCAATTGCATTGACGTCGAACAGAGCGTAGTGTTCCCTAAAGCCGCGCAATTCAACACATCGACAATGCAAACCCTTTCCAAACGTTTGTGACAAGTATTAAAAAGGCCGCAGACAAGCAATCAGCACATCGTTTTCAAAGTTAATGCTCATTGTTACAATGTTTATGAACTTTGTATCTGTACACGATATAAACAGAGCATCAGAAATTTATAAGACTTTGTATTGATACGTTGCGGAAGTCGGGCACTGTATAGAAACATACATACATATGTATCACCCCTTTTCCACACGGAAATTTTACTTTGCAAAGTCTTATTTCAGCTGGGATAAAGACAGAAAGATACTGTACTACTACCTCTGTCTTTCACACAGCTGAATTAAGACTTTGCAAATACCCCTTTTAGACAGGGAAAGTTTATTTTGCAAAGTCTTAATTCAGCTGTGTGAAGGACAGAGGGAGCAATACTATCTGTTTCTGTCTTTCACCCAGCTGAATTAAGACTTTGCAAAGTAAACTTTCCGTGTCTAAAAGGGGTATATGGAACGGAAGAGAATTCGCATGCGTGCGTTTGCTTGTGATCACGATTAAACATAAGCAGCTCTAGATCGTGAGTGGAAGATTACTCACTTTTCCAACCCTTGTTCCTACTCATACACAAATAATTTTTTAATTTTTTTGATGAAGTTCAAGGTTAGTAAACTTTCCACCATGTACAAAAACTATTTTTACCAAATAAATAAATAATTTATCACTTATGTGTATACATACTACATGAACGTATGTATGTGTGTTGATACATACACACATAGATACTAGACATTCACAATCCCATAGATATTTTTTCTTTCAAGCACTCATATACCAGCAATTTGAAGCCAGTGGAGAGATAGATGCGATATATACAATATGTACATATGTTCGAGAAGAATTTCTAAAATGAAATGTGTGGTTGGTTGTTTGTGCTTTATTTGAAATATGTCAGATGTGTTTTTATGATGTGATAAATTGTTTTTCGAAAATACATACATACATAAACAAAACTAAAATAAAGGAATACATGCGTAACGATAGATAGAATTCACACGTAGCTGGAGGCGGGAAATACAAAATGTTAAGCGAGAGTAAAATACGTACACACAGCAAAACAAGAAAAAGTAGAATTTCAACAAAGTCACCAGGGGCTTAAAATTTCGATATTAGAATATATATTTGCTTTAACGAACTACCTTAACAGGGGCTTCAAAACGAAAACTGAAAGAAAAAATACAACCAAGAATAACAAAAATAGAAAAAGAAAATAAAATTAAAGTATTCGTTGTTGATTTGGAAAGAAGCAGGGACCGTAACTGTTATAACTTTTATCGTAAAAGTCAGAAAATAAAAGTTATTTTTTGACTTTTATTTTTTCGAGCAGAAATAAAAGTTATTTTTTGACTTTTATTTTTTTGAGCAAAAATAACAGTTATTTTTGACTTTTATTTTTTCGAGCAGAAATAAAAGTTATTTTTTGACTTTTATTTTTTTGAGCAAAAATAACAGTTATTTTTGACTTTTATTTTTTCGAGCAGAAATAAAAGTTATTTTTTGACTTTTATTTTTTCGAGTAGAAATAAAAGTTATTTTTTTGACTTTTATTTTTTTGAGCATAAATAAAAGTTATTTTGTGATAAATTTATTATAAATTTTGGCGCTTTTGCAATAGTGAATCGTTAAATTTACTTATTTAGAAAAGAATATTTGGAATATTAAATAATAATTTCTTTGTCAAAGGGGTTGAAAACACAAAAATAACTTTTATTTCTGCTCAAAAAAATAAAAGTCAAAAAATAACTTTTATTTCTACTCGAAAAAATAAAAGTCAAAAAATAACTTTTATTTCTGCTCGAAAAAATAAAAGTCAAAAATAACTGTTATTTCTGCTCGAAAAAATAAAAGTCAAAAATAACTGTTATTTTTGCTCAAAAAAATAAAAGTCAAAAAATAACTTTTATTTTTGCTTGAAAAAATAAAAGTCAGATATTTAAAAAGCATCGTATTTTCTGACAATTTGGTCCAATACTTGCAAAATGGTATACTTGGTTTCATTCTCCGACATTTCCTTGAGGTTGCTTTTTTTAATCAAAAATTCAAAAATAACAGTTATTTTCGGTCCCTGGAAAGAAGTAAAAACTAGTTAAGAAGGAAAATAGTAAAGGGTGTTTTTTTAGAGGTATATAACTTCAAGAAAGTCGTTTTAATGTCCATCAATTTGGCTTTATTGGAAGGATAATTTTATGCCATTAATGTTTAAATATGATTTCGGGCATGTGGCCGCCGCGGCTGGCTCGAATAAAGCCAATTCTACAGGTCCAATTTTCAACCACTTTTTCGAGCATATGGGGCCGTATGTTGGCAATAACGCCACGAATGTTGGCTTCCAAGTCCCCTAACGTTTCTGGTTTGTTGGCGTAGACGAGCGACTTCACATATCCCCAAAGAAAATAATCCAATGGTGTAAAATCACACGATCTTGGTGGCCAATTGACAGGTCCATTCCGCGAAATTATGCGCTCATCGAATGTTTCCTTCAATAAATCGATTGTGACGTGCGCTGTGTGGCATGTAGCGCCGTCTTGTTGGAACCACAACTCATCCACATTCAAAATCTTCAAAATCTTCCATAAAGTTGATGGACAAAGCTCCAATTGCTGTGCACGGTGGCGAATCGATTCATTCGGGTCCTCTTCAACACTTTGCTCTACAGCGGCAATTGTTTCTTCGGTGCGCACTGTTCGACGTCTCTGCGGATGCGTATTATCACATAGAGTAAACGTAGTGCGAAAACGATCCATGGTTAACCGAATTAATTGCTCTGATGGACGATTATGTCGACCATAAAATGGACGGAGCTTGCGGTAAACTTCGCGAACTGAAGCATTATTTTCGAAATAAATTTGCACGATTTGCAAGCGTTGTTCTTTTGTCAACCTGTTCTTGATGAAATGGCAAACCAAACTAAATATTAATCACTTGACAGCTGACAAAATGGCCGCCAGTTAAAAAAGTGATGCCAACTTAAAGTTCTATACCTCAATAAAAAACACCCTTTATAAGGAAATGGAAATACCAAAAGAAATATGTAATTCAGCTGTTATTCAGCTGAATTTTTATTGGAAATTCCAAATTCAGCTGGGAAAACTTCTTGTTAGTTCATTCAGCAAACTTTTTCTCTTAAATTAAGCAAAATTATTTTTGTCCACTACAGCTGAATATAGTATTAAGCATATATTAAAAATTTCTGCAATAAATTTTGTACACTACAGTACTTAATAAAACAAGTGAAAA